>JBAMAW010000345.1:0-22143 GCA_037043295.1 Amiota minor
GATGCTGAGCTTAGGAGCGGAAGAAAGAAACACGTCTTCACTGTTCGAATGCCAGCAATAGAATGAATTAAGATAAGAGCAGGAGTTCCCCAAAGTAGTGTTATTCACTGCCGACATTCCAACAAGTAGTCAAATTGTTACTTCGACTTTTGCTGATGACAGTGCCGTAATTAGCCGCTCCCGTTGCTCAGTTAAAGCTTCTGCAGACTTGGATGCTCATCTTAAAAGCCTTCAGGACTGGTTATCCAACTGGAGAATTAAAGTCAATGAGGGGAAATGTAAGCACATTACATTTACATTGAACCGACGGACTTTTTCTCCAGTAACATTAAATGGTGTTACAATTCCTCAAACTCAAGTGATTACTTACCTTGGCGTTCATCTGGATAGACGGCCCACCTGGCGGGAGCATATACGAGGTGTGACAATTAAGTAACGGGACTGGTCTGTAAAACATACTTTATTGAAAACTTATTACAAATAACAATTAATCTCCTTCAACATACTCCCCTTCTCTATCTATACACCGCTGCATGCGAGTTTTCCACTGGTTAAAGCAGTGCTGAAAGTCACTAAGTGTTAGACTCCTTAGCAGGTCTGCCGTTTTTGCTTTTACCTCTTCAACCGACTCAAAACGTGTTCCCTTCAACGAACTTTTGATTTTGGGGAACAGGTAGAAGTCACAGGGAGCGAGATCTGGTGAATACGGTGGGTGTTCGAGCACGGTAATTGATTTTTTCGCTAAGAACTGCTTCACAGAGAGTGCATTGTGCGCCATTTTGGCACCATTTTGGCACACACTTTTGTGATTTTCAGATCTTCATGTAAAATTTTTCTCACTGTCTACATTCGATATGTCTGATATCATCCGAAGACTCAAACGCCTGTCTTTCCGAACAATTTCATTAATTTTTTGAACGTTTTCTGCAATTCTTGATGTCACAGGGCGTCCAGTCCGTTCCTCATCATCAACTTCTTCCCGGCCCTCAGAAAATCGTTTGTGCCATTCGAAAATTCTAGTACGTGACATGCAGTCATCACCAAACACATTTTTTAGCAATTGAATACACTCACTTGGAGGTTTTTTTAATTTTACGAGAAATTTTAAATTAATTCGCTGCTCGATTTTTAAACTAATCATTTTTCCGGCACTTCTATTACACAACACTTTACTCAAACTAGGTTTAAAAGCAAACTAGACTAGACAGAGAGGCGGGATCAAGTAGATTCTACGCAGTAGGAATCAAGGTCACTCACCATCCATCCCCACTCTTAAAGCTTAAGACAGACGACTGTGGTATACTCAGTCCCGTTACTTAATTGTCACACCTCGTAGAATCTAAACAGATACATATGAAACTAAGGGCTCAAAGTCTTCACTGGCTAATCAATTCTAAATCTGGCCAGAGACTTGAGTACAAGGTGATACTGTATAACTCTGTTATCAAACAAATTTGGACTTATGGTTCTAAGTTGTGGGGTACCGCGAGCGCGAGTAATATTGAAGTTATACAAAGAGCACAATCCGAGATACTTAGAAAAAACACGGGAGCTCCATGGTACATCAGGAATGAAGACATTCACAAAGACCTAGAACTACAACCTGTCAAAGAAGAATGTTCCAATTCTAAAGCTATTTACATGGATAAACTAGTTCGACATGTTAATCCTCTAGCCGGAGTCTTTGTCCATACAAGGAACTCATCTCGACTGATACGTAACGATCGTGCCCTTGTGATTAATTAGAGGCTCGTAGTGCTAAGTGAACTCCTTCCTCTTCATTGTAGGAGGGACACATAAGTATTAGATTTTAAGAATTTTAACCTTATTGTTAGTCCTATTTATTTATATAGGAGATTCAATAAATACTATCAATATAAAAAATACAAAAAAAATTTCAGTTAAATTGAAAAAAACATTTCACTTTTGGTCAGCCTTCATGTCTGAGACCTGCAATTTATTTTAAATTGACAAAGATTGGCATTCCTCAGTATAAGGCAGATTTGCCAATTCATAATAAAATCACAACGTTGGCAGCCCTTAGAATAAGCAGCTTAACTTACTCAATTGTCGGATAGGTTTAGGGCATCGCTTATACTTTTTCTTTGAATGGAGTTATTTTAAGCAGTGTAATATACTCGTATGAGCGTTGTTTCTACGCAATATTGTAATATTGACCTGGTAGGCAAACTTTGTTCTGTCACTGCCTCGCCATATTACTCATTTATTGTTATTTTATCTGAAATAATTTTTATTTATAATTATAGTATGTTCGGTGGGAATTCTGCCCGTTTCGATAGTAATTCACCAGTTCCTTTGCTTATTACTGGTGGCTAGTGAACTTATAGTCATAGGTAATGAACTGGCGAACCAGTAAGTGAGAACAATATATTTACTCTCTTTCAACTGCTGTTGAAAGCGGCAAGTCGGAGTGAAAAAATCTGATAGAGAATAATATCCACTTCACAGTGCGGCAAATCTTGTTTTTAATTCGTTTCTCTACACACTGTGGTTTTGATTATTAAAACAGCTGTTTCTTTGTTTTGTTATACATACAAATAGAAAGTTGGAAAATTCAGTTGTAAAATTTGTGAAACATGTATAATTTCGAATAATTTGCAGGGAATGCAAATATTTTTTTAAGTTCGTTTCTTCGTTCTTGCTACATATTTCTTTAAAATTTTAACAAAATGTTTACAATATGTAATTGAAATCATCATCAGCTGTTTTATGTTGGCGAGCAAAGAAATACCCTTGAAAAGTAAGAAAACGTCCAGCCCTGGGTCAGCAAGTTGTCAGCGCTTTTGATCATTTTTTGGAGCCTTCAAAATGACTATTTTTTACAACAACAACCCCACAATTTATGCTCTACTATGAATTGAGCATAAAATGGAAATTTTGCAAAGTGCAGTGAAGCATCCGACCGTCTACGCCATCCCTAATGTGAAGCGCAATCCTCAAATGACGTAAAACAACGAGAAAAGTGATCGGACGAGTAGCACGCGGCTTCTGATTTAAATACGCATTTTGATTTCTATACAACAGAAATTTATCAGTATTAATAAAAGTCCATCGTTACATTTTTCTGAAGTGGGATCAACAGAGAAAAACCCTTAACTGAATTTGCATGCACAGACGGTACATGTAATTCAAAAAGGACAGTACGACTAGCCACAATACATTTTCGACTAATTCCAACGAATACATACAAACGTTGAGCGTATGTACATGTAAAAAAGAAAAAAATATTTTCTAGATAATACCAGCGAAGTATTATGCCGAAAATTCATGATTTACGAGAGGACAAGTTGAAGTTTCTTTTCCGTGAACCGGAACTTTCAACGACGGGATCGCGGGATCAGCTGATTCAACGTTTGACAGAACATGAAGCATCCGAGGATATCGAGTGGACAAGCACCATAATGCCCGAAGTCATCAATAAAATCGCATTGACGGAATTGCAGACCCAGATAAATCAATTACTGGATATGATAGCTCAGCTGTTACAAAACCAGCTTGTTAATACAAGCACAACGCCAATCAATGAAGTAGTTTCCACACCAATGGAAAACCCAAGCATTCTTGGTACAGAACAGCCACAAGAAATGAACAACACATCGATTCACACGACAAAAGATACATTACAATCACGTCTATACGCACGACATAGATCGGTAACGGAGATTGTGAACACGTTGCCAAAATTTGTCCCGACCAACGAGAAATCAATAACGATGACTCAATTCATCGAACGCGTTGACAAAGCCGTCGAAGCGTATAAATGGGAAGAGAAGTTTTTTTTGTTAGCCATCTGCACGCGTCTTAAGGGAGTAGCACGAATGTGGTGCGATGCAACGCCCACATTGTACACAACCTGGATTGATCTGGCAAGAGCACTGCGGGACGAGTTCGACTCAGCGCCAAACGAGGCTGAAATCCATTATGCACTGGCCAATTGAGTCAGACGTCGAAAGAGAGCATCAAAGAATACACAGGATGGAAGAACAAATTCAATAACGAAATGCTACAACAGTGATGATTTGGGTAATTTCTCGGTCAAATGCGTATTACAGCAGAAACGCCATCGTTGCACAACATTCCACAAGGTGCATCCAATGATCGACAATTGTACAAGAACTACCACACGCCAACTTGAAATTAAGAATAAGGACGCATACTACACAAAAATGATCGAGGTATCAGGGCAATCATATACCGCATTCGTCGATACTAGCGCTGGTACCATTGTACGTACCGCCGAACGAATCAAGGCTGATCGATATAAGAGAAGCATGCATATAAAAGGCATTTGTGATGCCACTAGCAGATTTTTTTTTTTTTGCGTTCTTTATGATTTATTGCATCACTTTGCATACAACACAAAGCCTAACAATAATTGAGAAAACTTAAAAGCTAATGATGTTTTAAAAGTTTCTATAGTGGTGAGCTAAAGAAACTTTCCAGTGTTGCGTGGTCCTCCCAGGTTTATGGGGCAGGAAAGTCATTCCGACGAAGGCGCGTGCGACAACTCATATACGATAGTGATCGAGCTAGTGGATTAGGATGTTCCGAGAGCTTAACAAAATATTTTTGTTTCATTTTGTCCAATTCGGTTTTAATTAGTGGGATGTTAAGGTCTCTGTGGATATTCGCGTTCGAAATGTACCAGGGAGCACCTGTTAAGAAACGAAGTATTTTTGATTGGGCTCTTTGGATGACTTCAACGTTACTTGGGCTTGCATTCCCCCAAAGCTGGGAACCGTATGTCCAGATAGGCTTTATTAAGCTGTTATATAACAGCACCTTTAGATCGAGGCTTAGCCCAGATCTTGGGTTTAAGAGCCAGTGAAGAGACTGGGCTTTTAATTTCATGCTAATTTTTTTGGCTTCTATATGCTTCCGCCAGGTGAGTCGTCTGTCCAAATGTACTCCTAGGTAGGTGACTTCAGTACAGTGTGGTACGGTGGTGTTGTTAAAAGTAATGGACGGACAGTCTCTCTTGTTTAAGGTGAATGTTACGTGCTTGCATTTATCCGGATTGACTTTTATACGCCAATTATCTAGCCAGTCCGATACCAGTTGTAAGTGATTACTTGGCTCTTTCGCCGCTTTTTGGGTAGCATGAGTGACTGATGATTTCAGTGTCAACAGCAAAGGTTGATGTCATAAGGTGGGGATTTGTAGGTATGTCAGCAGTGAAAATGACGTATAAGAGCGGACCGAGAACACAGCCTTGTGGAACGCCAGCATTAATGTGGTACTCGTTAGATGTGAAATTTTTACATCTCACCACGAATAACCTTTTAGTAAGATATGACTCTTGTAGTTGGTGTGAGTTCTGCGGAAGCACGCTTTTTATTTTGTAAATGAGACCAACATGCCATACACGGTGAAAAGCTTGAGCAACATCAATGAATATAACTGAACAGTATTCTAGGTGCTTAAAAGCCGTTCTGATACCCATTGTGACACGGTTTACTTGCTCGATTGTATTGTGTTTTGAGCTAAACCCGAATTGATGTGTGTTGCTGGGAAGTAGCCCACTTTGAGTATTGCGTTAAAGAGCATTGCAATGAATGATATTGCACAGTTTGGTAGCTCAATAATCATCTTGGGAGTGATGAGATCGTGTCCAGGCGTTTTCTTTGGGATTAAATTATGAATTGCTGATCTTATCTCATTTGAATTAGTTTTAAGCACGCTGCAATTAGCCAATGGAGCGCATGGCTGCTGGGGAAGCTGAAATCCGTTTCTTGGCATGTTTGGTTGAAAGACGGATTTGAGGTGGTTAGCAAAAGTGAAAGCCTTTTCCTCGTCAGATCTCGCCCAGTTTCCACTTTGATCCCGGATGGGGCTGTCAGCTGTTATTGGTGGATTCATGCGGTCTTGTGCTCTCCAAATGGAAAACTTGGTACTCGTTGATGAAAGGTTTTCAATGTAGTGCCTTTGGATTTTGCGATCTTCAGTCTTAAGAGCATTTCTTAACTGTTTTTTGGTAGTTTTGAGTATTTGTAACGAAGCGGGCGATTGACTAATCTGCCATTCACGTCTTAGCCGGCGTTTTACTGAGACTAGCCGTTCAATTTCCGCACTAGTTAATACGACAGTATTCTTGGATCCCGGTTGTACATTCGGTGTCGTGGCAACAGCAGCGCTCGCAATGTTGAAATGTTCCAGAGACTTATCAATGTCTGTTCCGGTATCAAGTTTTGGCCTCATACAAATGTGGGTGCTGACGTATTTTTTATACCTAAGCCAATCAGTCTTCCATGGGGTAAGCTTAAAGGAAAGATCGCCTTTTGTGGGATGCTCCAGTAAGTGAAAAGTGACTGGAGAATGGTCTGAAGATAGCTCGGCATGAGTTTCCGTTGAAATCACACTACGAGAGATATTACGAGTAACTGCAAAGTCAATTAGGTCAGGAATTTTCCTTGGATCCGCTGGCCAATATGTAGGCCTTCTCAGAGAAGCAAAGTTGAATTTGTTGATTGGGTTTAGCATTAATGTCACCTACCGCAAGAAATTTGGACACTAGGGTGTCGAAGAACTGCTTGAAGCACGATTCTGAAATCGAAAATCGGGGTGGACAGTAGGCGGATGAAAGCGTCAAAATTCCATTAGAATTTTCGATGACAATCGACGTAGCCTGCATGTAGTTTTGCGAGTATGATACCGGCTTATAGTCTTTTAGTCGCCTTCTGATGAGTATACCCGTTCCGCCATGTGCTTTGCCATCAGGGTGGTGTGTGGCGTAAATGGAGTAGCCCGGGATCTCGAATTTATATCTATTTGTAAGGTGCGTTTCAGAGAGCAATAAAACATCCGTTTCTGTCTCGGATAAGTATTTTATGAGCTCAAGTTTGTGTTTCGATACGCCGTTTGCGTTCCAGGAAGTTATTTTGAACGAAGGCATTTTAAGTACAGAGCAGTTTAAATGAATGCATGCTATTGGAGCTACGTATCGACATTACAATTATTCCAGCGACAGTTTACATAGCTGATGACAACATTATGTAACACGAATTTCTCCTAGGATAAGATGTTATCGCCAACTCTAATATAACATTTACGGTTAAGAATGGTTCTACGGTTTTCGAAAATTTCAATTAATTCAGCACGATTCAAACGGTGGCAAATTTTCAAACCTTTTGGGTAACTTTACTGATGATATATCTAAGACTAAGATGTAGAATATTTTGAACGACTACACTGGTGTATTCGCATCGGAAGGACAGTCCTATCATAATCGAATCAACATTTGAGTACGGCAGTCCAGTTGTACTCACGAAGAAACAGAACGGTAGTGATCGACTTTGCATTGACTATCTACGAAATAACAATTTGACCAAAAAGGAGAATTTCCCGGTCCCCAGCATTGAAGAATGTCTTCAACAGGCGAAAGGTTTCACATATTTCTCATCTCTGACTTGAATAGCGGATACTATCAAACCGCAGTATCTCCGGAATGCCGTAAATACACTGCTTTTATTACACTGGACGGGTTGTATGAGTTCAAAAGAATACAATTCGGATTGAAGAACTCACCAGACGCATTAAACCACCTTATGGCCGAAATACGGAAACGCGTAATGAAAGGGGAGATCAAAACAAACGCAGTATCATCATATCCACAGCCGAAAAGTGTCACTGACATACATAAGTTTTTGGATCTGAGCGACTATTTTCGCAAGTTCGTTGCTGGATACTCAATAATATTAAAGCCACTACGTAAGCTGTTACAGAAAAACGTATCATTCAAATGGACGCAACAGGAAGACGCATACGATGAATTAAAACGACGATTAATATCTAAATCAACGCCAGTTAGTTATCGTATAGATGCAGATCAGGAACTTCATACCGACGTCATTCCAATCAGACTTGCCAGTGCTGCAGAACGAAAATGGTCAATGGCCGATCGCCTATTTCCGTAGGTCTATAACGGAAAGCGAAAGAAATTTTCTTAGCCATGAACTTGAGGCTTTGCCCGTGGTTGAGTCATTGGAACGTTTCAAATATTATATCTATGGTAAGAAAATTAAAGTCATTACCGACTGTAGCGTATTACGAACGACAATGGAGAAACGTGAGCTGATACCGCGGATTGCTAGATGGTGGCTGCGTACCGGTCAGGGTTTTTTGCCATACGAAAATTCGTACGACCTTGATGTAGCCGATATGAAAATCTTTAAAACAATAATCGACAACGCTGACTGGCTGTTTGTTTAGTTTACAGTTACAAGATAAACTGTTACAAAGAATTGTAAAAGAAATGGAAACGGAAAATAACGACTACGTCATCGAAGTGGGTCGACTGTATCGAAAGCACGTAGTAGTGTCAAAGGCTACATTAACTCCGGTGTCGGATGTGCCTTTAATAAACACCATGGTGGTCGACAGGCAGTTCAGCATCATTACGATGACATCAAATCGATTCCTTTCGCCACGATTCATATCAAACACTTGGGTCCATTTCCTCGCAGTTCCAAACGTAATGAACACATCTTAGTCATCTTTGACAGGCATGCCATCAACTCGCTGTTGGAAGTGACCAGTTATGTCGGTATGTCCGAACGAGTTACATCAGATCGCGGTACAGCCTTTACCTCGAAGGAATATGAAAAATTTTGCAAGGAGAACAACATCAAACGTATTCTCAATGCCGTTCGTACGCCTCGCGCGAATGGGCTTGTCGAACGGACAAATCGTACTTTTCTGGCAATGCTGTTGCCTTCCATTGACAACAAGACCCGTTGGGATAGTCATCTACGAGGACTACAATGGGTAGAAACACGATCGTTAACAAAACTACTGGATGTTCCCCGCACCAGCTCTTGTATGGATTTGAGCTGCGCAATGTCATACAACATCAATTAATACAAGCCCCACACGTTGACCAATGTGAGATCTTAACGAACGATGAATTACAACAACTTCGGATAGACACTGCCGAACGCATGAACGATCAACGTGCAAAAACCAAGGCACGATTCGATGCAAAACATGCCACACCCAAGATCTACGCTGAAGGTGATTTGGTCTTAGCAGAAAATGAACCGGCTAGTACAAGAACTTCATGAAAACTGGAACCTCGTTATAAAGGACCTCTCTAATCACCAACGTATTGCCAAAAGACCGCTATTTCATTGAGGACTTACCACATGCGCAACGCACACAACGTCACTATAGATCAGTGTTTTCTTCTGACAAATTAAAAGCATGGTGCCAATTACCTACCGACGAACCTGATGGACACGAAGAGGATGAGGATGACTACGCCGGAGTGAACGATACTAGCGTACAATACAACGGCAATTCGAGCGAGGTCGCGTCGAAAGATCAGGAAAGCTGACTGTGATCATCCGATCGTTTACGCCACCCCTAATGCGAAGCACAAATGGTGCACAGCACCCGTAAAACGACATAAACAACGAAAAAAGTGATCGGACGAGTAGCAAGCGGGTTCTGGTTTAATTACGCAGTTTGATTTTTATACAACATAGAAGTTTATCAGTATTAATAAAACGCCACCCTTACACGTGTGTACAGTGGAAGTAGTGCATTTGAAATGATTTCCGTAAATTTTGAGTAGTGTTTATTGTAATGAAAATAAAGCAAATAATTATAGTGTGCGACATGTGTATTATTATTTGTGATACTCATACTCAGGTAAAAATTTAAAAATCAAGTCCGACTCAGACTCCTTCATGGGTGGTTTGATTGCGATGTACCCCCCTAATGTCCTATTTGGCTGATACCAACAAATGTACAGTGTCTGAATCGAAAACTTATATGGGTGAGTGCTAAGAATAGCCACCAGTTTTGAGTTGGAATGGTTTCAAAATCACCACACAAAACCGTATATGTGCAAGCACTTTTGGCGATTTAGTTTTTCGAATATTGATGATTGAATGAACAGCTATCGATTTTATTGCGACACTTATCCTTGATGCTTCTTTGGTGTCGCTTGCTTTTATTCACACTTGCGATTTTGAAATTTCCCTTCCGCTCTCACAACCACAACTAGATAAAAGCAAAAATACGCAAAAAAAAAAAAAACAAACAAAAACCACAAGACAAATTACTGTCGCAGAATAGGTACATACCCGACTTCACCAGCACGTACACAAATTGCAAACTTTTTGTTTTCAACTAATCACTTTCTACGCTTTATAATTAATATTTATGTATCTCTATATAGTTTATTTTAATATATCAATTAACTGGATTAAAGACAAATTTGAATCTTCAAACATGATAAAACGTAAATGCGGGCAGTTTGGCATCATTTGCACTCGTTGTTTTTGGCTACTTGATTCATTTTGTTAAAGTACTAAAGAGATTCTGTTTTGAATGCAAATTTATACTTACAACTGAAATGGTGAATCCTTTAAATGCAGATTATCGACGAAAACAATAAGATACAGGTGTTGGTATTTTTTATATTTTTAATAACTTCAAATAGGGATTTCAAAACCATCGTAAGTGTTTTCTGTCACACCGAGAATTTTAATTAGATTGATATGGGGTTGAAAGAGATTTCTGGCACATACCTGATAGTATCTAAATTTCAGTTTGATAGTACAAAGAACAAAAAGAGTTTTAATAAGAACTGACTTTAATAGGGATAAGATAAATTTGTTTGTAATTTTTACACTATAAATTTCAAAAGTAATTCCAAAAATTTCTTAAATCTTCTGTATACAATATATGTGAGAATGGTTAGTGGGGCAGGCTGGTCACCCATGGCAGAGATGAGTTAAAAAGACGAAAGCAGCATATAGTAGAGCAGAAGGTCGACAAGTCGAAAGTTGTCAAACTGTGTTGAGCGCATTCTTCTCCGTTTCATTGTTTTAAATATTTTATTATATTCATCATTTTGTTATTTCTTAAATTAGTATTTAAGTGTACTATTGTTATTATATTGTAAATAAACTAATTTTACATATATTGGTACTTTTCATAAAATTTATATGAAGAATATTGTTTTATAAAAAATGAATTAAGGAGTTCTTATTTACTTCATCCACTAGAAAGCATCTATGCAGTTCTCAAAAATACTGAGTTCACTATTTGGTAGAACTAGTGAAATAACTAGTTTTTTTTTTTTCATCGGTGAAATAACTGGTATCATTTTTCCATTATTCACTGGTGAAACAATGGTGAACGTCATGGCATGCCGTGGCAATTGACAATATACCTTTATAGAGAGTCGGAACTAGATCTGGTTCCAAAGCGACTAGTCACGAACTAGTTTTGGACCAGTGAATCATACTGCAGGGTAGATATATGTATAGGATATATTACACACGTTGTTTTACTATGCATAAATATTAAAAAACAAATTAAAGATCAAGGATCATAGACTTGTAAAGACAAAATCGATTAAATTTGATTGAACATCGTCAACAGTGCAGTGGTCGGAAATACCATTTTTTGGCATAAAGTCAAAAGTTTCACGAAAATATTTTTGTATTTTATTTGAGTATTCGTCCGAGTACAATGACGATTTTGAATATGATCTGGTTGCAGCCATATTTAAGTACTAGGGCTGCAAAGTACACTGAATGATCACCTGTTTCTTTTTGTAAATAATGCGGAAAATGTTATCTAAACTTTGAGAAGCTTGGAAATTGTTTTGAGTGAATTAATATTTGCTGTAAAATATGGGAAAAAAATATTCATGATATGTAGTAAGTTAATAACATATGTTTCTCAAATTGAAATTCTGCGAATTGTTATTATAAAAAAAATCAATCAATTTCATCGTGTTGCATGGATTGAAAACTAACTTTCTTCCAACTTGTGTCAATTTGTAGGAGTAGTTCTGGACTCTTAACTCTCGTGGAAGAGAAACGCAGAGGAGAGAATAAAAAGGGTTTCAGGCGCTTTTTACACATGTAAAAGAATGTTTGGGAGATGGTGGGATCTTCAGCCGTATATTATTCATTGGTTTTATACTGCGGTTGTTAGACCTATCCTAACCTGTGGAGCTTTAGTTTGGTGTGAGGTGGCAAACACCACATCCCATTTACTCCATCTCCATAAGCTGCAGAGAACAACCTGCATGGGTGTTACCGGATCTCTTCGATCCACACCCTAAGCAGCGCTGGATGTCATTCTTGATCTGGTACCAGTAGGAATGTATCTCAAGTACGTGGTTGCAAGAAGTGCAGTGAGACTTCGGGAGCTGCACCTTCTCAAGCTTTGCGTAACGGGTCTTAACACCAGTGTTTAAAATTGCTATGCCATTTCGTAGTTTCTCTAGTTTGCTCTTGTTACTGCTCTGCATTGATGAGAGCAGTAGCAAGATTAAGAGCACAAAACACATATTACGATGCTCGTGCTCTACTACTACTCTCATCAATGAAGATCACAAAGCTAGAGCAATCGTACTCGTAGCAATAGTAAACAAAATGTTGACTACTGCTCTGCTCTCGTAGCGAGCACTAATGGTTCGGAGCAATGATACTACTGTGATTAAAGTTTGATCTGTTTAATTAAACGTGTTACTGATGGTTTTTTGCCCAATTTTACCCAGTTTCCAAATATACAGACTGCATTTTAACACTGAGCCCGAAATATTTGTATGGGGACTACACGATGTAGGCAAAAATCGAAGACGAGCCAAGATACATGCAAACAAAACAGCTGTCAATAATTTACTAAACATTCAAAATGGCCGACCTTGTCAGCATACATGAGTGCCACAAAGGATTCAAAAATTTAATATATGTGCGTAGTCCGCGTAAATTCAAAATTAACCTCGTATAATGTTTTTAAATGAAATTGAGTTATAACAGTGTTATTTCAGTTATTTATACTAACTTGCACACTAGTTTGTCAGAAATCCCGAAAAGTATGTATGAAAACACTCAGCGTGACATGGAAATCCAAAATGGCATACTCTCAGTTCTAGAGATATTGGTCTGGATTTTAATTTGTCAATTGAGCTGGAAAGTTAAAATAGCAGTTTTTTGATAACTGGAAGAGATAGTCTCTAATTTAATGACAAATTACTACATTGTACATAGAGTTTATCATCCCAGTGTTGCATTGAAATAATGTTATGGTCAGGAGTCTCAGTGGATGTAAGGACTTATGCAGTATCGACTTAGAATACACAATAATAATGTATTTATTATGATACAATATGTTGTTATATAAATTTACATATATGCATGTAATATGTGATGTGTGTCTGTGTGTATATACATAATAAATAATATGTTATATATGGTAAAATTTAATAAATTTAAAGAATCAGTATATTTACTTACGCGTATTATTTTCTGATCGCGTATAATTTTTCGTATGCAATTAACAACAAATGTTATCACCATTCCACCCAAAATTAAACCAAATACAATAATTATAATAACAACATGATCGGATTGTCCAGTCGATTCAGTCTGCAATATAACGAGAAAAGAAAGTTAATTACTTACTTATTTATTAGAGTACATGTTACCTAACCTTAAAGGCATATAATAAATAGTTACTTGGGATCATTTAGTAACTAAAAAAAATTGTACATACTTTATACTTTCAGTTAAATAAGTTTAATTAAAATGCTGGTTGATTACTACCTTGTTAAAGAGGCTCGGTAAGTGTAAGGCTTCACTTGCGGGTAAAGTCGAAGGAGAACTCTGTTGCTAAGAGCAGTCCGAATGTTGCGTTAGGTATAAAACCTAAAAAAATTAAGATAAGCAGAATGGGATAAGTAGCACCGGAACTAGGTGCTGGGTTTTGGGAGCCTAGTACCGACGGCAGAAGTGGACCACTTTCCCTCTCCGTAAAACACTACAAGCGAAGTCCCCTCCGGTTACAGAAGTTGGTGGATAAGTGGAACCACAAGAGAGGCATCCATGTTGACTGGTATATCAACTGGCAGCCAGCAATGAAAGCAGCTAGTACTGTAGATTTATCTGCATCATTTCCTTTGTAGGGCGAACTTATGGATTCCGACATATTGGATCCCAAAGATGTGCTGTGAAAAGCTTCTCTTAAAACCTGCCTTATCAGTGGACCTCTGAGGACCAAGCACCTGCACTTCGACGGGTGCTAACTAAAGATCTGGCAGAACCATGGTTACTGTATACAGCTGGTGCAATATACGCAGGGAGACTCTGAAACTGCTCAACACCTCCTATGTGACTCTTCATGGAAGACAAATCCGTTGCTTAGGAAACCTTTCTTCGATAATGAAAAATTATCTTAAATTTAATCTATTGCAGAAACGAGGGTCAAACAACAAATACATAGCCTCACCGCCCGATGGCGTTGCTATTACAAAAGAGTGTTACCATCGTGCAGTAAATTCTTGTATTAGCTTACTGTCAAAGTTTCAGTCAGGGGGGCGTTGCAGGAATAAATTATTTTATGAATAGTAGAAAGCACCTTAGGTTGTTTTTTAGATTTAGCTATTTTCCGGGTTAGTAAGCCTAAGGGGGAATTATTGCTTCGGAAAAGTGTTTTGGATAATTTGGCACAGTTTAAGTTTCTTTCGAGATCCAATCTGCTTCAAAATAGAGATTATTAATTGGGGTAGTGCGAAAGGCACCAAGTGCAAAGCGTAAAGCAGAGTTTAATATAGTTTTAATTTTATTTAAAAGTGTTTTGGGAGCGTATCCAAAAATTGGCAAAGCGTAATTAAGTTTGCTTAGAAGAAGTGCTTTTACCAATGAGAGTAGGGTTGATGTATTGCAGTTAAGCTTGGGATTAGATAGACACTTAATGACATTTAGTTGGGTAGTTGCGGCAGTGGTCAGATGCTGTATATGAGAGTTCCATCGAAATTTATTATTAAAATGAATACCTAATATATTTAAGGAAGTAACTTCTTGGAGTTGTGTATTTGGAACTATTATTGTGCAAGAGCAGTTTTTCTTTCTGCAAATGTGGATGTATTTACATTTCGCGGTAGCAAGTTTTGCTCCAGACGAGATACACCAGATATCTATGTCTGTAAATAGCGCAGTTAAGTTTAGTCTGGGATTTTTGGCTTTGTTGGATTTAATGATTATATTAAAATCATCAGCGTATGCTATGAAGTCTATTTCTTTATGGAGACTGAGCGTCGAGCACAATTTGTTGTATGCTATTAAAAAAAGGATGACGGAGAGTGGGGACCCTTGGGGAATCCCATTGTGGTGTGGGAATGGTGATGAGTAGTTCGATGCAACGCGAACTATAATTTTACGGTTTGACATGAATGATGTAATATATTTTATAATTCTGGGGCCGATACCCCACTCTATCAGTTGTTCCACAATGCTATGTATTCCAATTTTATCCAAAGCTTTTTCAAAGTCTAGCGAAAGTATAGTGACATGTTTTTTAAGAGAGATGCTATCTGCAATTGCGTGGTCTACATATAGTAGAGCATCGATTGTAGATTTCCCTTTTCTGAAACCAAACTGTTGACTGTTAAGTAGTTTGTATGTTGTTACAAACCACCAAAGTCGGTTTGCTATTATCTTGTCTAATACTTTCGCTAAGCACGGGTTTAGTGATATAGGTCTATATGATTGGGGTGTTTAGGGGATTTTGGCTTTGCAATAGGTAGGACAGAACTTGTTTTATACTGTTGAGGGAGCTGGTTGTTTAATATATTGTTGTAGAAGTTAAGTAATCGAGCTTCGTATATTTGGGGAGTCTTTTTAATCATTGTGTAAGTAATCCGGTCTATGCCCGGGGTCTTACCTTTTGACTTGTTGACTGCTATAGAAAGCTCTAGGGAATTAATGTCAGATTCTAACGGCATCGCTTTTGGATTATTACAAATGGTGGGAATGTTATTCAATATGTTCTGTTTTAGAAGACGAAAGCTACTAGGAAAATTAGTATCTTCTGATAAGTTGGACCAAAACTTGGCAAGTTCATTTGCGATGTCGAATCCATCAGTTAAAAACTGATTAGGGTTGGGGGTATTCTGGTCTTGAAAATTGAAAAAATCGATTTTTCAAAATTCTAAATATTTTGGGATATACAGCGGATTTTGTGACGTGGCATCTAAGTCGGCCGCTCGGTGGAGTGATCACACAATGAACGGCAGACTTGAGGATTCATTCTTTCCAGAAATTCTTTTATATCCGACTCGAGCTCTGTATGTCTATATATATATATATATACTCCATGGGAGTGAGTGACTAGTGCTTACTGTACTAGAAGACAGAACAGGAGAGCAAGGTCTTGCTGTATCTACGGGCGGCTGAGCGGTTAATAAAGAACCTTTGTTTTTGTTCCTGGTATCATTATTGGTGTTGTTAGGCTTTGATAAATAGAAAATAAAATTTATTAGTTGCGAGATAAACGTCCGATCAGTAAGACTGTTCGAAGACGTTGTTGTTTTATTGAAACTCATATTTTGTCGCCTATTGTATTATGGAGACTTTTAATATGTAGACCATGAATGTTTTATTTGTTGGGTTTAACTAAATATATCGTAAATGCTCTTTTATGTGTACAAATCTAAATTCATTATAGCAAGTTAGTTTGTCAAAATTTCCTTTTTGAGCTTTATAAAGTCGGAGCTTTTCTAAAATTGTTTGATTGTTTCTGTCCTCCAATTGTAAGCAGTTACAAATTTCGAAAATCTCTCGATACATGTAAGGAAATCGGACTTTGAGTTTGTGTACACGTCGTTGTGTTTTATGTTGTTGTATTACAATACATCTGTTGGTTTTTAGGTTATGTTAAATCTCTCTTTAATGGAGATTCCTATCAAATTTATATTTCTTACAAGGAGTACAATTATTTATGAATTTTTGAATAAAAGTTTTCAGGCCAGGAAAGGATTTAATTTCTTCAAACCATTATAATTTACGTTTACACCTGTGTGCTCAGTCTCATTTTTATGATAATATTGTATTTGATTATAGGTATACCTCGCCTTCAGACTCTATATCTTTAACATATAGTGGGCATCGAACAAATTTCACACCATTATCCAATTATGTATTTATGGTCGTCTAATTCGGCGAAGAATTCCTTTCCCTTCAGGGTAAGTGACTCGATAATTTCTTGCAACTTATTTTCTTAATCATCTTTATCGATATAAATTTTTTTATTTCCATGTTTGTTAAAATGATCTTTGTTTTGTTTTCACTTTTGTGACCAAAATAGATATATGATTGTGAATATCCTCCGCTTGAGAGTGCGTTGTATCTAAATCATCTGGAGCATTGTTATACAATAACCAGTAGGAACATAAGAACTACAATCGTATATTAATATTTCATCTTTCATTTGAGCACACAATGAAAATTATAATGATTGGTCACTTTATTCTTTGCTTACAAGCCATTTAAAGTTGACGGGTCAGCCTATTTGTTTACAATGGAAAAAACCGAATATCGTGCAGTGATAAAATTCTTTGTTTGGGAAGGTGTATCAGCAACAAAAATCCGCCAAAAAATTGGTGGCAGTCTTAAAAGAATCTGATCCATCATCGATGGGTTTTAGAGTTTAAACGTGGTCGTACAAGCGTTGCAGATGAACCACGCAGTGGTTGCCCAAAAAGTGCATCATCATCAGAAATCGTTGAGCAAGTTTATAATATTGTATGAAATGATCCGAGTTCGACTAAGCGGCAAATTGCTGATGCCATAGGCATTTCAGAGAAACGGGTCCTTTACATTTTGCATGAAGAATTTCATATGAAAAAGCTGGTTGGAAAGTTAGTGCCGCATTCGTTAATAATTCAACAAAAACTGAACCGAAACAAATTTCTCAGCGTTATTTGAAGCGTTTTAAGCAAAAAGATTTTTTGCGTAGGTTCTTAACTATGGATGCGACTTGCATCTACCACCATGATCCAAGACAGAAACAAGAACGTTTACGTGGACTGAATCTGGTTGTTCAGCCCCAAAACAGTTGAAGTCAGAACGATCATCAAAAAAGGTTATGGCATCAGTGTTTTGAAATGCAAAAGGGATTTTATTGATTGATTATCTTGAAAAAGGTAAAACAATTAACTCTGAATATTGTTGCAACCTTTTGGATCAGCTGAATGAAAAAATTCTTTAAAAAAGACCAGGTGTACAGAAAAAAAAAAAAATCATTTTTCATCAAGACAATGCATGTGTTCACACAAAAAATTAACATTCTTTCATTTTTGCTTTCAATACTTTTCTACCAACCTGTATAAAGAGGCTGTGGAAACTGCCAGTCTGTTTATTTCATTTGTGCTTCTGTTTCAAACTCAGCGACTGGGTTATCTTTTCTCTTTATGTAGTTAATCGTTATATTAAACTCACTTTGTCTAACTCGACAACGTTGTAATTTTGTTTTTAATTTCCCCTGCGCTTTAGCGAAAAGCCATCTTAAGGGTTGATGATTTGAAAATAGTTTGGATTTGTTGCCATATAAAAAATATGGACGAAAATAATTAGTTCCCCAAACTACAATATAATGCATAAAGGTTTTGCTGAAATTAGGTAAATTATTGACGATCATTGTTGAATATGTCGGAAAAATCATGCTGATTTTGAGATTCTTATAACTTTTTTTTGTTGTGGTCAAGATATACTTAACCGATTTTAATAATTTTTTTTTCAACAACTCATCAATGCTAATGAAAGGAATTGCATACTTCTTTTTTTTTTTCATTTTTTAGAGTATTTTAAACATTTTTGGTTTCGGTAGGGTAAAATTTGAAATCGTCATAGGCAATTTTAATTAATGCTTTTCTTGTCGATTAGAAATTAAGAAACACGTGGCCTGGGTAGTGCTTAAATGATAGACAGGTCACAAACAGTTGGCAACAAAGTGATTATTAAATATAAAATTTTCTTTTGTTTTTTAGTTTTCATATTTTTATAAACACACGACAGCAAATAAGTGGCAATAAAACAAAACTCATTTTGGCCAAATATAAGATTATTAAAGTTTAATAATAAATATTTATAAATTGATAAATTCCAAGGTGAGGAATAGAGAAGAATGAAAGAGTCAAAGCAAACATAAGTTAAGGTGAATGTCTGAGAATGTGTATTGCCAAGCATCATTTGCGTTTGAAGAAGTGCATGGGGAGGGTTGAGAGGAGAATCAATGCGATACAATATGAAATAAAATGTGATTGAAACTCTTTGACTTGCAAGATAAAATGAGTGCACGTGCAATGTCTTGGTTGCATTCGTCTGTTTTTTGGAAATCATGATATATGATATATTATATGATAACGACGAATATAGATGTGCCTGATGGCTTAGCAAATGGAGCTATAGGGTTTTTGGAATTAATTGAATATCAGCATGACATTACACCTGAAATTGTTAATGACGAAAACAGACTTGATCAAATAAACAATGGTTCCGCAAAAGGCCTCTGGATACGATTTCATCTTAGTTGTAGAATTGGACTTCAATTAAGGAACCTTTCTGCGGGATATGTTCAGAGACATGACATTGTAAAGGATTTGGTTCCTATCTCCCGAAGAAATTCTACTATCTATTTGAATACCAATCGTACTATTACCGCTAAGCGAAAACACTTTCCTTTAATTCCGGCCAGTGGAATAATAATTTACAAATCGCAAAGAAGGTACCTTCCACCATGTTGTTTATGAGTGTAAAAAATCTCATGTCGCATTTTTAAGAGTCACAAGTCTTGAATGACTATTTATTGTTACGAAAAACAATGATAGAAGATTTCATTATGGACAAAAAGTAATACGCAGTTTGCTTCCCCTTCAAATAAATTTGCAGGGCTTGCAAATAATTCTCCAAAAACTCGCCAGGTTACAATTTCGGATCCTATTAGTACAACAGAATCTACATCAATCTTTGTATGCATGTAACAGATGCGGTGTCACAACAATGTGTCTTTCCTGTATTATGTGAGACTGGTTGTACCTCCCATACAAACCACCCATTTAAATACTACAATGAAACATTCACTGCGAGAAGAGTATTTCATCTTCGGCATAGTCGAATTGGGCTGGTTCCAACAAATGTCCTGCGCCTGTCTTGGAAACTGATAGTGTACAAGTTTCAGTTCGTTAGGACAAAAATCAAAAAAGTTTTTCTAATAAGAACATGAATTCGAATGGGTGGTTTGTATGGGAGGTACCCCTCCTAGTCGTCCGATTCGGGTGGTTCCGACAAATGTACTGCGTATGGTAAAAAGAGAGGTTCGTGCGAAATTTCTGTTCTCTAGCTCGAAAACTTAGGGACTAGTTTGTATACACACAGACGGACAGACGGACATGGCTTAATCAATTCGTCTCTTCGAGCTGATCAAGAATATATATACTTTATGTGGTTTTTTTTTGTCTCCTTATGCCTGTTACAAACTTCATGACAAACTTATAATACTATTCACTTCCGCGAAGAGTATAAAAATACAATGTTTCTGACAATGCCAAAAGTTGTTACTACAAGAAACATAGATCACATTATACTATCTGGACCCTCACAAATTTATCTAAGTAATTATCCAAAAGATGAAATTGGGCATCATTTTTCTTCAACATGTTACGCAAGACAACTTTCAAACGAAGAAACTATCAAACGACGGTGGCTATTATAGTTTATTCTGAATACAACGATAGTGTCTTTTGCTTTTGTTGTCAAATGTTTGACTTAAAGTCACTTCATAATTTAACCAGTACTGAAGGTTTCGAAAATTGGAAGCATTTAAATGAATCTTTGAAAATGCATGAAAATAGTCCTGCATACAAAAAAGCGTTTACCCAACGACTGAAGTTGAAATTAGGTTTAAAGCTGGATTAACTATTGACAGGGAAGAACAAAAGCTAGTATCTAAAGAAATTTTACTATGGAACAATGTGCTTCAAAGATTAATGAACGTAACTTTGTATTTGGCTGAAAATAGCATGGCATTCAAAGGGTCACCAGAAAAATTATTTACTCCAAATAATGGAAAATTCTTAGGCCTTGTACAGTTATTGACAAAGTTTGATCCCGTCATGGAAGAACATATCAGATTGGCAGTGAATGGTGAATTGGCTGATGATTATTGCGGCAAAAATATATAAAAAGAGTTAATAGAAATAATGGCACCAAAATTTACGTCCACAATAGTATCCCGTATAAAAGGCTCAAAGTACTATGCAATCATAGCCGATATAAGCCATAAAGAGCAACTTTCAATAACGTTAAGATGCGCTGACATTACGCAGGAAGGTGTAAGTTTAAAAGAATATTTTATTTCATTCATGATGACTTCAGAAGACAGGGGGCGAGCATGAAGAGCAGAAATAAAGGCGTTCAGAAGAGAATTACTAACTTAAACCGCTAGTTTTTTTCGTGCCATGTGGATCCCATAGTTATAATTTGGTACTATGTAATGCGACAAAATCATCAGTCAAGTCTGTGACCCTATTCGGAATGTTACATAAAATGTTTAATTTATTTGCTGGATCGGTAAATAGATGGAAAATTTTGACTGACCATTTAAAAAGATACACTTTGAAAAACGTAAGTGACACACGCTGGGAAGTTCGAATTGAAAGCGTCAAAGCAGTTCGCTATCAATTGTGTGAAATGCACGATGCTTTTGTTTCCTCGGCCGAAGTTACCAAACAAAGCGATACTGCAACGTCGCACGAAGCGACAACTCTAGGAGGACAAATAAAAGACTTCAGTTTAATTGTTTCTCTCGTGACGTGGTATGATGTTCTTTTTCAAATTAATGTTGTGAGCAAAGCAAGTCAGTCACATACAATCAACTTTGTCGAGTTTATCGAAATCTTAAGTAAATGTTGCTCTTATTTGGAAACCTATAGACAAACAAAACATTGTGTTAAATTACAGGAAAAGTTAACTGTCAACTTTAATCAGATATCAAAGAAGAAGACAAGGAACGCCTTTTGAAGCCTTAAACTTTATTAAGAAGCATAAGCTTCAAGAATTATATCCCAACACCTGGATATCGTTGCGTATTCTTTTAGCAAAACTAAACGCAGTTTTTCCAAAACAACTTCTTTATACCAGGCTATATAGTTTATACAACTAACCATCCAGATGGAAAGGCTCATGGTGGAACATGCATTATTATAAGAAAGCGTATTAAACACCAGACCCTAGAGTCGTACTCATCTAGTTATTTACAAGCTACTTCGGTCAGGTTGCAAATGCGTTATGGTAATCTGACGTTATCTGCTGTATATTGTCCTCC
>JBAMAW010000348.1:0-158141 GCA_037043295.1 Amiota minor
TGTAGAGTGGAGAGAGTGAGAAATTTGAAAATATTTGATATTTGATATATAGTGTATGTATGCAATTTTTGTTATTGTCCTTATTTTATCCTATTAGTATTTAAGTGCATTCAATGGCAATCAATCAAACCTGCATTGTCACGACATAACAGCACGAGTGTTCAAGGAAAAACTCAAAAGCGCTTATGAACTTTATTGTAAAATATCATGTTTTCGGAGATGTACGATGTTGGATGTACTGTATAGAGTGACAGAAAAGAGAGACTGCCTCCTGCGCATATTCTCATCTGGATGTTCAAAAAAATAAGACCGGATGAAATTGACTCGATCATTTCCGCAGAAATTTCTGATCAAGAAGTTGTGAAAAAGAACATTATTCGTGGATCGTGTGGCGACCTCGTGCTTTGTTGGCTGATGCAATTACAGGCAATGATGGTTACAAAAAGGAAACGACATGGCTGTATTTGGGATTGCACCTTCTATCAGATGGAAAGATATATCAGTTCATTTCCCATATACGAACGCCATCCCACTGTGGTTCATTTAGCTGTTCACCAGGAGAATGGACAACGGGTTTATTTCACAGCATAAAACGCAGGGCAAAGAGTTGAACGACCACCACCGACAAGGCTGACAAGCTTCTTCGTCACATGTGCAAGCGACACATTTGAAACAACATTGCTGTACTCGGATATGCCAAAATATTTTACATCACCCAAATTTCGATGTCGAAAACAAGGACAGCCTCTACCGGGATACGTGAATGTATATTCAACCGAAGCATTAGGGCGCATTTACAGAGTTCACCCAAAAAATGACGAATGTTTTCACTTGCGTTTTTTATTAGTAAATGTTCGTGGACCAACTTCATTCGAATTTCTACGAAACGTCAATAGTGAACTATGCGCAACATATCGAGAAGCCTGTCAACGTTTTCATTTATTCGAGGATGATGATCATTGGGATCACACACTCGCGGATGCTGATATTGCGTCTACTTCATAGTGCTTTCCATCGAACCAATATAGGTGCTACACTCAATTCCAAAAAATTCCAGCAACTCTATTGTGTCGAATTGGGTTTTCAGAAAGGTTTTTAAAAACGAATTTTACGAAGGTTTTCATTTGCTAAAAAAAGATAAGTGTACGAAAATATTAAAATATTGATGAAGGGGAAAAAAATTATTTTGAGAATTAGAGATAAGGATGAGGTCAAAGCTATTTTTTTAAAAGATCAATTTAAAAGCAAAAAAAATTCAAAATTCTTATGCACCAGCTTCGATTTGCAAATAATTTTGAATACTCCGTTCGGAAATAATACAACCCTTTTCTACTCACGAAAGTACGCTTATTATAATTTTAGCGTTTATGAAAATGGCACTAGAAATGACTATTGTTTTTTGTGGGGTGACCATGATGGTAAGTGAGGCTGCAATGAAATCTGCACAGCACTATATACCTAAATATAAATAAAGACAGACAGCTAATGACATAAGTCTATATTGTAAAAGTTGCGCTGGTCAAAACCGCAAAAAGGTCATATTAGCTATGCTGGTATATTTTTAATATTTTTCGAACTTTATTTGTCAAATAAAAATTACATATTTACTTCTCGGTCATACAGTTGATTCTGTGCATAGCACAATTGAATCTTTTGTATGAAAACGTACAATTTGGGCGACCAGTGAATGGCCCACAATTATTCGCAATGCACGAACTAACCCATCGGGATACGACTGCATTGAAATAGGCCACTCTGATTTTAAAAACTGAAAGTCATTTCCAGATTTTTTATTACCGAACAAAATTAAACTAAACTTAAACAAACTTCGCGTAGCTTCATTCGAAACAAAATCAAAATCAATGGAACTCATCTATGGATATTCTGAAAATTGCACTAAAAAGACTATGAACAATTTTAATTTTACTTTTAAGCTAGAAGTGTTATACATTATAAGCCTTTATGTACATACAAAAAATTTAATGATTTGCAAAATTTATGTTTAAAAAACAGTATTCCATCCAAATATCACAATGAGTATTTAAATGTAAAATATTCCTTAATAATAAAAGACTAAATGAAAGCGGCGACGAAGATTAAATTACTATACATATAATATACTTAGTTTTACAATCTATTGTTACGCGTTTCATTTGTTTAATGTTATTAATTAAAAATATTTAAAAACAAAACGGAATAAACCTCCATACTTAATTTTTTTCAAATAATTTCACAATGATTTAAATAAGTAAATAATTTTGTGTTTCAATTTGCATACAATTGAAAATATTTTTTAATATATTCAAAACGCCATTTTTACAAGGTCACTTTGAAACGTTGTGAGCGTATGTGCCAAGAAGTATGTTTTTTTCGGAAAATAAAAACTTTTTCAAAAAAAAAAAATTTGTATCTATCTATACATATTATAAAACAAAGTCGCTTTTTTCCTATATTCGCTTAAATCTTTAAAACTACGCAACGTATTTTGATGCGGTTTTTTTTTTAATAGATAGAGTGATTATAGAGGAAGGTTTATATTTATAATAGCATCCATTAAATAGTGGAGAAATACTGTTATTTTCACTATACATATACCTATATGCCTATCTTTAAAATTAATGTAGTAGGCATAGTGTTATAATTCATGGAAAAAGCATTTACTGTCACTACAATATTACAGCTTCTCATTATTTACACAGCAAAGTTTCTTCAAATTGATTTTAGATTTTTTTTATTTAAGTGTGATTATTACTATCAAGAAATTATAAAGTCATGTCTGGAAGACGTCGTCGTTCGAGCATAGGCCGTTGTACAGTGAATGCCAAAAGAATACGTTCAGCAAGAGATGAAGAATTGTCAACGGAACGTGAGGCTCGCCTCAGTCAGGCTCAGGATAGATATAGAGCTGAGAGAGAGAGAATCATCAGCACGAATTACTAATTCATGGGTAAATAAAGAAAATTCTGCCATGAATTACGATCCTTCGATTTCTTACAAGGACGATCGTATAGTATCAATAGGTACTATGTCAGTAGTGTGTGAACATTGCTTGGCATTGAAATTCTAGGACGAATCGAAAGGCATGTGAAAGGCTTGTTTTGTTTTTTTTGTTGTACTCATGGAGTTAAAGTCAGGTTCTTTGCTACATTTGGACCCGGTAGGTAGCGCTGTTGTCCAGATATAGATAGTTTTATGCCATTTTTAATTTTTTTTTTATTTGGTGCAAAATATACTGAACCGATTTTTTTTAAAAGAACAAATGATTCTTAAAGTTGCTTAGGTTATAATAGAATATTAAAATATATTGTAAATTATTAATTACACATTTTACAACAAAGCTTTTTATAAGAAACACCCAATTAACGCATAGGAGGTGTAGCAACGCACGCCGGTTAACGCTAGTATTAAAATATATTGTAAATTATTAAATACACATTTTACAACAAAGCTTTTTATAAGAAACACCCAATTAACGCATAGGGGGTGTAGCAACGCACGCCGGTTAACGCTAGTAAATAAATAAATAATATTACCAATAATTATAATTTTTGTGTAAGTATGCTAAGAACATAAAAAATAAAAGTTATTTTAATAAAAATCAAGTAAAAAGAAGTTTATCTTCGCCTATGCCAAAATAAATATACTCTGCACGCATACCCTTATGGTTAGGGTATAGTCAGAACACATACTGCATTTGAAATAATTGTATGGGAACTTTACGATCCAGTAATCCCAGGGTCTTGAAATCTTCACGGTTGTTGAATATGAGTCAGACTCTTATACTCTTCAAATTTCAGATAGATAACACAAAAACAAAAAAGTTTTTCTAATAAAAACCTAAATTTGCGTTTGGGGCTTGTATGGGACCTATACGATCCAGTAACTCTACGGTCTTGAAATTTACGCATTTCATGGACATTGCTTAAAAAACAGAAAAGTTTTTCTAATAAGAACCTGAATATAAATGGGCGGTTTGTGTGGGAGGTAAAGGTGACAGAAACAAAACCAATAATATTGTTTATCAAAAAGCATTGTGATAAAATTCTTAATTTTACCCAAACTGTCTAATGCCTGGTGCGGGCGGGGTTGAAGCTGTATCACAATTACAAACATCCGCCTTCAGTTTTTACTATTTTCTGACCAATGACTATGACACATGTAGATTGGGCCACAGTAAAGCGTGGCAGGGCACAGCTAGTTTCATATAAAATGAACAAATTTAACTACACACGACTCAAACATTTGCCAACCATAATAATTTTAATTTAGCTCAAGGGCAGCTTCAACGGCGTAATGCGGTACACTATGTTTTAGAATAAATTCAAAAAAAAAAAAAAAAAGGTCATGATTTGAGAAAACATTTTCGTTTCAAAAAATGCTTTTGCTGATCGAAGAATGCATGCACGAAAAAGAATCGACAGAATTATACAAGTATGCACGACGATTTTCATAAAGCTATGGACGCTACTGATCCA
Organism: Amiota minor; assembly: GCA_037043295.1. NCBI lineage: Eukaryota > Metazoa > Arthropoda > Insecta > Diptera > Drosophilidae > Amiota > Amiota minor. Next base: position 4,476 of record JBAMAW010000348.1, read on the forward strand.
ATGATCTCTAGTTTATGTCTGAATAAAAGGAAGACTCAAAATAAAAAGATACCTCTTGTCGCATTAAACTTTTTTTTAGTGAGGAGTCGAGGTTTTTTTTTTTTTTTTGCATATGTTTTTTTTTTTTTGGCTGTGGTAACAATACGATCATACAGTAATTAAAATTAAATGATCGTACTGTTCACTCAGGTAATCGTGCTGGAAAGAGATCAGTGCGGTCTAGTCGGTAAACATCTGTCCGTCTGTCGGCGGCAACTGTTGAATTCAACATGGCGGGACAATAGCAGGTGTTGTTATCCATTTTAGAAGTTTGTTAAGTGGTTCGTGGTGAGAAAGGGATAGCTGTTATGTTTGAAAGTGGTATAAGTCCATTTTGTCATGTTTCGATATATTTAATGGTTTGCGTTTTAATTAATTTAAAAATATTGGCAAATATAAATCAATTCTAGTGATGTTTAAAAATTATATATATATAATAACAGTTATTAAAGTTATTTAAAGGAAACACGGTTTTTTATCGGTCCAAATGGACTTAGTTATATCACTTTCAAATATAACAAAATCATAAATAAATGAACAAGAACAAAATTAAGTCCATATTTTTATAGACATAAAAAACGCTAAAATGGTTTTTTGATAAAAAACATTTAAATATATGAAAAACCAAGTTTATTAAAGATTAATTTCAGTGATATTACAAATACAAATTAATCAAAAAAAAAAAAGTATGTATCTTATGCTTATTTCTTCTTTACAGTAAGCATAGTGAAGTGTTCATGGTAAATAGGTGGTATGTAAGGCAATAAACTCATCATATCATTGTATTTCTCTCTTGTAACTGGTTTCGAAGTTTTATACAGTGACAACATAGTAATTTTGCCGAGGCTTTTAGGTCTCCCTTGTTTTCCAAATAAAAAAAATGTTTTAAATGGAGCATATCTTCCATACTTGTTTTGTAAAACAGTTTGTGTGGTTCATCCTTTTTAAACCTCATCCAGCATATTTTTAGCCAGTTCACAATTTCTCCGTCTGATCGTTTTTCCGGTTTGATATTGCATCTTCTAGCATTTTGGTTAGTCAGCAATGTATAATTGATCTTTTTCTTTAATGCTCCACAACTCCAAAATCTCTATCGTTTGGAGAAATGAATGACCGGAAAACAAAAATTTTTGGTCAATAACATTTATGTTATTATTGGTTGACTGCACAATCCTCAACCATATCAGGGCGTGCTTAATATTTCGATTTTGACCGGGACACATGTCACTGTATGCTATGATGTGATCTTGGGTTGTAACATTCTGAATATGTCTCAGGCAGCAAAATAATAATTCTTCCGCGCCTCTAGATGCTTTAGTTTCCCCCCATGCATACATATGAATTCTGTTGTCATGAAAATTATGAAAACCTTTATTTAAAACATACATATTTCGCTTATAGTATGCAACAGAAACTGTTAACGTGGGATATGGGAAGGCCTTTTGTAGATTAAAGGAAAATGCAAAATATTTATCTGGGTTCGTTGAAGTTAAGTTTTGCTCTTCTTTTAAAGTTTTTCTAGCCAATTCTGCGTTGCTTACATGTATTTTATGTTCTTCTGAGGTACTTTTAATTTTCATAAGCAGGTAATCGCAAGTTCGACATATATCTTTATATGGGTGATGGCAACTTAAATTAAGATTTTACTTAAAAATTGTCCTAAGCATTTGATCGCTTAGACATTTGTCATTACATATTCACTTCGCACCTCGACATACAAGTTGTACGTTTTTCTTAAGTTCAAGTCAGAGCGTAGGTGTCGTCTGTTTGGATTATTACTTCAGCTTTTCAGCTTCTTCTTCTCCCAACATTAACGGGACTTATCTCTGTAATAAAAAAATAATCCAATATTCCGTCGAAATAGTCTAATACTCATTTAACCTTACCAACATCTATTCCAGACCAAATTGACATATTATTGTTTTTCTTTTTTTAGTAACGTGAACTTATTGTAACACCTGTTTGTTTGATTAGTTTGTTAAAAATTTGTTTATTTTATTATTAAGAGAAACTGAACTGTAGGGCTTGCGAAGGAAAACTAAACAAAATCAGTGAATTACTTCTCATCATTTTATCAAAACAATAATCCCGTTATCTTCTTATCTTAATACGGTAAAAAATACAAAGCAAGCAAATAGATAACAGTTAATCATATCATAAGGTCCAAGAGAAATATTTTATTGTAATGGAAAAAAAAAACATTTTGCGATTACATTATATAGCAAAATTCTTATCTTTATTGCTCAGCTGCCTTTCTGGATATACGTCAGGCGTTTGATAAAGTATGGCACCCAGGACTGCTTTTTAAACTGAAGAAACTCCTCCTAGCACCGTACTCTTTGGTCATCAAGTCTTACCTTGACAAGAGAACTTTCTTTGTCACATGTGAAGGTACAGAATCGGACATAAAGCAAATCAGAGCTGGAATGCCACAAGGCAGTGTGCTAGGGCCAATACGTTATACGCTTTATACTTCTGACCTACCGATTCTAAGTGATGATAACCTGATGTTTGCTACATATGCTGATGACACAGCCCTTCTGGCGTCTCATCCTGTCCCAACCACTGCTTCATCAATTTTGCAGAATCAGTTAAAAATTATTGAGCCATGGCTTAAAAGATGGAATATTGGTGTCAACGCAGACAAATCTTCTCATGTCACCGTCACTCTGAGACACATATCCTGTCCCCCGGTTCAGCTAAACAGAAATAATATACCAACTTTCACTTCAGCGAAGTATCTTAGATTGACACTTGATAGGCGTTTGACCTGGAGACCCCACATCAAAAACAAAAGGAAACTACTGAACCTCAAACTAATCTTGAGGCACAATTCAAAATTAAGCACAAATAACAGGCTCCTTCTCTACAAAACCATCCTCAAACCAGTATGGTCTAATGGCATTGAACTTTGGGGCACAACTTCAAAATCAAATGCCAAAATTATACAAAGTTTTCAGTCCAAAGTTTTAAGGAGGCTTGTCAACGCTAAAAGGTATGCCCGTAACTCAGTCATCCACAAAGACTTGCAGATGTCAACTGTAAATGAGAAAATTGTGAACCGCAATAAGAAACATGTTCTCCGACTTGAATCAGATGAAAATCACCTCGCTGTCAATTTGTTAAACAATAGCTTGCACACTCGTAAGTTAATGCATTACCATCCCCTGGATCTCCCTTTCAGATCACCGGAAGACTAATCGATGTTCTTCAGTCAATAATTTATTATAAATATAACTCTTAAGTAGTACTATAACAACGTGTCATTCTCAACTCATAAAATTCGCTGGTTCTCCCCTTTGGGAGAGTTGCAAATAAAACTATAAATATAAAAAATAAAACTTTTTTCTGAAAAAAAATTGAATCTGTAATCTTCCATATAGGAATATAAAAATGCACTCAAAAAAATAGTATATGACTCCGCAAAACTAGAGAACGGCTGGACCAATTTTGATGATTTTTGTTTTTGTTGTACTCATGGAGTTACAGTCAGGTTCTTTGCTACATTTGGATCCGGTAGATAGCGCTGTTGTCCAGATATAGATAGTTGTATGCCATTTTTAAATTTTTTTTTTTATTTGGTGCAAAATATACTGAACCGATTTTTTTTAAAAGAACAAATGATTCGTAAAGTTGCTTAGGTTATAATAGAATATTAAAATATGTTGTAAATTATTAATTACACAATTTGCAACAAAGCTTTTTATAAGAAAAACGCACGCCGGTTAACGTTAGCATATTTATATATACAATATATTTTTTTTTTTTTTTTTTTTGTTTTATATTGATTGTATCTATATAATACATGGGACTAACAATAAGGTTACAAATCTTATAAAACTAATACACATGTGTCCCTCCTACAATGAAGAGGAAGGTGTTCACTTGGCACTACGAGCCTCTAATTAATCAAAAGGGCAGCACGATCGTTACGGATCAGTCGAGATAAGTTCCTTGTATGGACAAGGACTCTGGCTAGGGGATTAACATGTCGAACTAGTTTATCCATATAAATAGCTTTACGCTTGGAACATTCATCTTTGACAGGTGGTACTTCCAGGTCTTTGTGAATGTCTTCATTCCTGATATACCATGGAGCTCCCGTGATTGTTCTAAGTATCTTGGATTGTGCTCTTTGTATAACTTCAATGTTACTCGCGCTCGCGGTACCCCCACAATTCAGAACCATAAGTCCAAATTGGTTTAAAAACAGTGTTTTACAGTATCACCTTGTACTCAAGTCTCAGTCCAGATTTAGGATTGATTAGCCAGTGAAGACTTTGAGCCCTTAGTTTCATATGTATCTTTTTAGATTCTATATGCTTCCGCCAGGTGAGCCGTCTGTCCAGGTGAACGCCAAGATAAGTTACCACGTGGGTTTGAGGAATTGTAACACCATTTAATGTTACTGGAGAACAAGTCCGTCGATTCAATGGAAATGTAATATGCTTACATTTCCCCTCATTGACTTTAATCCTCCAGTTGGATAACCACTCCTGAAGGCTTTTAAGATGAGCATCCAAGCTTGCGGAAGCTTCAACTGGGCAACGGGAGCGACTGATTACGGCAGTATCATCAGAGAAAGTCGAAGTAACAATTTGACTACTTGTGGGAATGTCGGCAGTGAATAACATGTATAGAGTTGGTCCCAAGACACTACCTTCTTAAATTCATTTGAAACGAAATTTTTCTGCTTTACTACAAACATTCGATTTGATATGTAGGATTGCAGGACTCTATGCATATTTTGGGGTAGTAAACAATTTATTTTTTAAATCAAACCCTCATGCCATACTCGATCAAACGCTTGTGCTGCATCAAGGAATACTGCTGAGCAATATTCTCGCAGTTCAAAGGCAGTTCTTATTTCCGAAGTTACTCTGTTGACTTGCTCAATCGTTCCATGTTTTGCTCGAAAACAAAATTGATGATCTGGGATTGAACTATTTGCTAGTAACTGGTGATTGAGTTTGGCTTTAGGGACCTTCTCAAATAGCTTAGAAAGACATGGAAGCAGACTTATAGATCTATATGAAGAAGGACATGTCCTATCCTTCCCGAGCTTTGGAACCATTATAATAACCGATTTCTTCCATTGTTTGGAAAGTACCCAATTCGAAAGATAGCATTGAAAAGACACGAGAGAAAAACTATTGCTGCGTTTGGAAGTTCAGTTATCATTTTTGGCACAATTCTATCATAACCAGCAGATTTTTTGGGTTTCAGTTGAGTCCTTATAATAGATACAATTTCACTTTTGCTTGTTTTTAATGGAGACATATTTACTGGATTTGTGATTGTCTGGTGAGGAAGCACAAATTTGTTAGTAGGTAGATTAGGTTGAAACACGTGCTCAAGATGGTTGGCAAATACATTAGCCTTCTCTTCATCAGACCGAGCCCAAATTCCGTTTCTGTCTCTAATAGGTGAATCCAGCTCCACAGGAGTTTTTAGCGATTTTTGCGCTTTCCAAAGTGAAAATCTAGTGTTTGTGGGTGATAGGTTATAGATATAGCGCCTTTGTGCCTTGAGCTGGTCGCTTAAACGTGCTTAGGCTAGTTTTTTTGTTGCATCTTTTAGCCTTTGTTTAGCAGTAGGAGATCTGTGCTGTCGCCATTCTCTTCTCAATCGTCGTTTGGAAACAACCAGTTCTTCAATTTCCCTATTTGAGAACGATTTTCTACTGAACTTGTGAACAACAATCGCAGGCGTTGATACCTCAGCTGCAGCTACCAATACGGAACTTAATTCATTAACACATTTGTCAATATCGCTTTCAGAATTGATCGCAGGTGCAATTCTCATGGGAGAACTAATATACTTTTTATATTGCAACCAATTAGTTTTATTAGATATAAGTCAATAAGGGCGATCCTCAAATATAAGAAAATCGAGTAAAACGATATCAACGGGGAAGTGATCGGAAGAGAGTTCATCATGAGTAACTGCTGATATGAGGTTTCTTGGTATATTTTTTGTGATACCGAAGTCGATGATATCGGGAGTTTTTCTTGGATCCGCCGGCCAGTATGTAGGCCTGCCCGGAGAAACGAAGTTTAGCTTGTTTTTACAATTTACAAGAGTGCTGTAAAGTTGCCAACCTTTTGGATTTACTAAACGAGACCCCCAATAAGTGTGTTTAGCATTGTAGTCACCGGCCGCCGAAAGTCGTGCTCCAAGGCTATCAAAGAAATTTTTAAAAATATCTGCAGATATAGAAATCGTGGAGGACAATGTACAGCAGATAACGTCAGATTACCATAACGCATTTGCAACCTGATCGAAGTTGCTTGTAAATAACTAGATGAGTACGACTCTACGGTCTGGTGTTTAATACGCTTTCTTATAATAATGCATGTTCCACCATGAGCCTTTCCATCCGGATGATTTGTTGTATAAACTATATAGCCTGGTATAAAGAAGTTGTTTTTGCTAGTCAAATGAGTCTCACAGACTAACATCACATCTACATTGTTGTCCTCTAGATACTTCGTCAGCTCTAGTTTGTGCTGTGAGACGCCATTTGCGTTCCAGTGAGTTATTTTTAAATGAGCCATTATGGGGAATTTAACTTATCCAAAATTTTGATTTGGATTTTCATCATCCCGTGAAAAGAGTAATGCATCATTAAGATTGTTTGATTCAGGGTCTGTAATAAATTCACCAACATAGACTCACTAGAACTTAGTGGTTGCAACACTGGCTCATTACGTGCATTTAGAGTTGGGGTAGTTTGTGAGATTGGCTTATTATGTTGAGACATTGGAGCCTTAGGTTTCACAATCTTTTTCGCAGTTTCGTGTTGAACGCCTAAGAGCAGGGCACCTGCATACGACACCTTTGAAGTTAAAGAAATATAAGGTGGTGGACACATAAACGTCGCTGATTCTGTACGGTTAGCCTCACGGCTAAAATGGGCGGAATTTTTTTTGAGACTGCAAACGGTTCTTCAACTCCTTATATACAGGACAACCTCTATAATTGGCTGTATGATTGCCCCTACAGTTAATTAATTTTTTAAAATCAGGATTATCGCGACTTAGTTTACAGGTTGCGGTTTCATGCAAGTCTCCACAAGCTACGCATACTGGACGAAGAGTGCAATAAGATTTCGTGTGTCCAAATTCCTGACAATTTGTGCATTGCACGGGATTTACTCGTTTATGAGGCTCCTCCACAGTTACCCTACAGTGAAGTAAACATTTAAGGTTGTAAATGGGATGCACTTCATTTTTCTTTAAGTGCTGCAATTTTGGGGCCAACTCAATTTTGTACAATGGCTGTGGGATTTTGTTTTTATTAAACATATTAATCAGTACTTTGACTTCAAACCCTTTTTCTTCCAGTGCAGTCTTAATATCGCTACAATCAACAGAGGGCTCAATGTCCTTAATTACAACTTTACTACTTTTAAGCTGATAGGTACAACAGTTGCTTTTAGTCTCCCTAAGGTACTTAGTTACAGAACTGTAGTTTGCTTTCGTATAAATTTGGACCTTAGTCTCTTTAATATTACCCTTGGTAATAGGGACAATATGAAAGTTATTCTTGCCAACTATTCTTTGGATAGCATCTACCAGTCTATTCGAGCTTTCTTCACGAACATATATTGGGGGAGGTTTCGCGGTTTTAGGTTTTACTGAGTTATTGTCATCTTTTTTAACAGGTCCATCTTTTTCAGCCAGCTACTTGCTATTCCAAAATCGTTTTTTTAGCATTATTATTCTTTTGCGGGCTTAGTTTACGTTTATTGTGGAATTGTATGTAGCGGTCAATACCTGTCTGCACTGCCGCTTTATTTTCATGAGTCCTGTTTTTGCATGCGCAGATTTTGACTACCTGCTGGTGACACAGTTGTCTTTTTTATTGTTTTTGCTTGCATAGCAGAATTTTTTCTATTGCATGCTTGTTCTTGTTTTGGGTTATTAATATCACTATTAAATGTTCCCGTGTTTGTTGTTGTTACAGAAACTGCAAGTGATGACGCAATCGAAGCTGTAGCTGAGAAACTGAAACTGCACTAGCTGTTGAAGTAACGGGTGTGCTTTGTGTTGTGGTTGTTATAGCGTTAAACACAGTAGCTTCTGGGTTTGAATGAACAGGTGGTTGAGATGAAGGACATTGGGCAGTCCATGGGAGTGAGTGACTAGTGTTTACTGTACTAGCCAATAGAACAGGAGAGCAAGATCGTGCTTTTTCTTCGGCCGGCTGAGCGGTTAATAAGGAACCTTTGTTTTTGTTCCTGGTATCATTAGCGACAAACGAGAAATAAGCATTTCTCGATGTCATTATAGGTACTGTTAGGATTTGAAATGAAGCAAATAAAATAAAAATTCATTACCTGCTATGTAAACGTCCGATCAGAAGGACTGCTCGACGCTACAGTATTGTAACGTTATTTTCTTTTCCTACTTTATGCTTTAATGTTTTTCAGTGTGATGCTAACCAATTTGCTTTGTAATTTATTTTTGAAATTAGTTCTCTGAAGCAGGCGCTGCGAAAAACACGTCTGCTCGCTTCAGAGGGCAATCATCGAATCAAAAAAAATCATGTAAAATTTGGTTTTGATATTGCAAGCTAAACCAAAGAAAAGTAGAAAAAACTATCTTCTGTAAAATTTGGTTTTTGGCACATACGATAATTTCTCGATATGCCCTCAAAAATAAAATTGCTTCTTTAATAATGAAATACATGAATAATATTATATTATACAACACAACTCAATAATTATTTTAAAATTTGATTTTTAGGGTTCCGGACCCAAACGGAAACCCTATGCAGAGACTTCGTTGTCCGTCCGTCCGTCCGTCCTCGGGTTATATCTCATGAACCATAATAGCAAAAGAGTTGAAATTTTCACAGAATGTGTAGTTCTATTTGGGCATCAGCAACAAATAATAATACTAAAATTTTTTCAAAAACTTATAGGGATCCCCATACAAGAAACATTTTGATTTGTATGGCAGCTATACGACCCACTAATTCCACGATCTTGAAATTTGTATGGTTGGTGGCTATACATCAGAAACTTATATTGTCGAAATTTCAGTGTGATCGACCCACTAGAGAGGGTACCTCCCATACAAACCCCGTTTAAATTCAGGTTCTCATTAGAAAAACTTTTTTGTTTTTTGCCCTATCAAACTGAAATTTAGACACTATAAGTTTTTGACATAGGCGCTGTATATTTGTTGGACTATTGAACTGAAATTTATACACTATAAATTTCTTATATAGGCGCGGCACATTTTTTGGAATCAGTCAAATCGGACCACTAGGAGGAGTACTTCCCATACAAACTCCAATCTGGTACGGAACCCTCCGTGTACGAGTCTGACTCGCACTTGGCCCATTTTTTTTTAACATATTGTGCAGCAGTTTCATTTCAATAGTGCGCTTATAGAAGTGAGGCAGATCACTTTTTTTATTCTTCTCTATTTTCTCATTACCTTTCGATATTTTTGCTTTTGTTATCGTTTTTGTTTTTTTTTTTGATCTGATCATTGGCCAAATTGTTTACAAAATATTTGTGCAGGATCCCGTTATGATGGCTTTACGACTGTATATGCTTTTGAAAACGACAAACCTATTTTTATTCGTCCCACTTTCGTTCATCTTTTCTTGTAAGTCCTTTCCTTGTAAGTCGTCTCTCTCAATCATATTCTAGTTGAATGCCCAAAAACCCAACCAATACGTAGTTTATATTTCTCAAACACAGATCCCTTTTTCCATCCTTTCCAACCCTACGTCACATAATATTAAACTCGTTTTGCAATTCTTAAAAACACCTAGCTTATACAATCTAATCTAAGTCACCCAATGTATTATTTTATTTCTAATCTTTATATACCAAACACTATTATAATATCCTAATCGTAAGTATAAATAGCTTAATTGTTTTAATTTTCATATTATAAATAACTATTGTAAATAATAAATAATTCAATTACTTCAGTTAATAAAAGAGTAAGTTCTTCCGATCAGCATTTATATTATCTAAAAACTTCTCATCTTTTAACTGTTGTTGTTTCCAATATTTATATTTAATTCGTTGTTTAAATAAACCAACGGTAAACATAAAATGAAAGTAAGTCTTTTCAATGCATTGCAATAAAGCTTTAAGTGTTTGACTAATATAAGTCAAATATTTTTCAATTTGTTTGGTTTCCAATATTGTGTGTTCTTGCAAATGGGATTTATTTGGGCCTTTTAGGTGCTTCAAAAGTTGTGCCGGGTGACTCCTTGTTTTAAGTAATGCGGCCTAAATACAAAAGTCAACTGCGCCAGAGTCAGCGGGAAAGGTCTCGAGAACTTAGGCTCTCTGGGACGGAATCAAACAGGCTTCAAAGCTCATCAACAATGAGAGAAAAACTCCTTCGTGGACATCGTAGACTTGAAGCATTGGGCGCTGTTCAAGCCCCACCGATTGCGTCCACTAGTAGGAAGGCAAGGGTGGCTGCGAGCAATTCTGATAAGGCAAATGAAGCGCCTCCAGCTGATACACAAGGTAATAAGGCTTCTCACAAAAATACGCTACTTCGTACAGAATCTAACCAATCAAGAATTAGAGTACAGCTCCTCCGTTAACGCCGTAGATCGGAAGCAATGGGCGCTGTTGTAGGGCCACGGATTGTATAGACCAGTAGAGAAGCAAGGATCGCTGAGAGAGTTTCAAAATCCAAAGAACTGCCACAGATGTACGAAACTTATGTAGCGCCTCAAGCTGATTCGTTAGACAATATGGACCATCATAGTTTCAGAGATTTCGACATCCGTTTAGAACAAAGTATTCAATGTCAGCGTCCGAATTACTCTTCTAAGTTCTGGTAACGTCCCAACAACCATTTCAAGCGCCAGTTTATTGATAAAGAAATTGGGGACGCGAGCTAAATAAATGAAAATCGTGATCTGTTTAGAGATGATTTTATGTTTATTCAATAATGTCAGTTTTAGAACTAAACTTTGAAATAATTTTCATTAGCATTTGAGCATTCGGACAGTGAAGACGTGTCCACCGCTCAAAATTTTTTGTATGAATTTGTCCTTACTATTCAAAACCTTGTAGACCAATTCATAAGGTTACACCGCTTCTTTTAAACAATGTTGTTGAAAGGGATTTAGGCCTTTCAACGCGTGGAGTATGTTTGAGCAGCAATCGTGACAGCGGTGACAACAGCGGCGACAACAGCAACGACAACAGCAACGATATAGACAGCAACTAGCAATTGCAATCAACGAGCAGACAATGAGGGTTATGTTCATTGTAACTCAAAATACGAGGGTACAATGTATATTTCGGGATCTGGTAACACGAATGTCAATAGCTAAAATCTGGAAACACCGTAATGAAATGTGACACTTTTTAGCATAAACATGCTCATAATGTTTTAATGTACACGTGCTATTTGTTTCGTTTGCAGTGAGTTAAGAAAGTCAATTTGGCCATAAAATGGAAATTTCAAGAGAATTTTTTTTACTGGTTTATGCCGTAACCGTTTCAGATGATTTCTCATTTTCGCTATTTGCTGCTGATGCTGTTACTATTGCTTGCTTTTTCTAGCATTGGGTTGTTAATGTCGCTATTAAATGTTTGGGTGCTTGTTGTTGTTACAGTAACTGCATGTGATGATGCAATCGATGCAGTAGCTGAGAATACTGTTGTAGTTCCTGAAACTCCACTAGCTGTTAAAGTAAAAGCTGTGCTTTGTGTTGTTTTTGTTGCAGTATTAAACACAATTGATTCTGGGTTTGAATAAAAAGTTGGTTGAGGGGAAGGGCACTGGGCACTCCATGGAAGTGAGTGACTAGTATTTACTGCACTAGAAGACAGAACAGGAGAGCAAGATTGTGCTTTTGTTGTACTTTTATTTTTGTTCTTGGTATTATTAGCAACAAACGATAAGTATGCATTTCTCGCTGGCATTATTAGGGCTGTTAGGCTTCAATAAAACAATAAAATTTGTTAGTTGCGAGGTAAACGTTCGATCAGCAAGACGGCTCGAAGACGAATAACCGCATAGCTCAACGATAAAGAATATATGAGAAAATGAATGTTGGTCCCACATAAGTAGATGCTTGATGCAACATACATATACGCATGTTGGACAAGCAATGTAGTACCGTGTCTAGATGCCTTTATGATCCGTTTGTTATACTGCTCCACGTCATAATTTCCAAAATACAGAATGCTATTATCTCTCTCGCAAGTCAAAGACATTCACATTTTATTTCATATTGTATCGTACTGATTCTTTTCTCTCTTCTCTTCATTCTTGTGTATTGAAAATAAAAGTAAAATTAAAGTGTTAAGATGAGCTCTGCTCATCAAAATAGGAAAAATCCACCCTCTAAGACAATGAGAAATGCATATACATATTGTATCTCGCTTGTCTCAACAAAACAAAAGGAAAAAAATAAAGTTTCCGTTCTAAGTACAAATTTGCCTGAGCTTAAAGTAAGGTCTTGCTCTCCCGCTCTGCGCTTAAGCAATAGGCATTCACTACTGTGGAGTGCCAAATGCCCTTCCTTCCTTCTTATGATACAAACTCAGACACAACTGTATAAATAACCTCAAAAAACACTACTCAAAGCACAACAACAGCTACCACAGCATCAGCACCAACAACAATGTACTCAGCAACTGCATTAACCGCGTCATCGCAAGCAATTACTGCATCAACAACAAACGCCACTACTTTAAATCGCAACAAGAACAACTCGTCCAATCAGGCATCGATTGCGGCGTCTATCACTTCGGCGACGGTTACGCCAACAACAGAAAGTCTTAGGCAGGTACCAAGCACTAGCAATAAGAGAAACCGCAAACTGCAATCATCAGCAGCGAAGCAAATTACTTAAAACGGCACAGAATACAGTACAAGAACACTAGTCTACCACTAAAAAGGTGGAGCGTTTGAACAAACTGTCTAGTGTTTGCAATGATGCTATACAAATTATTATCAACCACTCACAACTATTATGGACAGTGAAACCATAATAGAGGATCCAAAAACTGATCAACAGGATGATGACGTGGAACATCCAGTTTCACCTAAGACAAAAATTCCACCCATTACTCTGCTAAGAAAAGTTCTAAATATATACATGATACTTAAATTAATCACAATAAGCTCATATTATATTAAAACTATTTCAATTGGCATCAAAACATTTGTAAGTAACCTTGACTGACACAACAATTTTTGCGATCAACTAAAAGGCGACAACTGTGAGTTTTTCTCTTATGAGAATAGAGAATGATGAGGTGATCTAAAATGCACTGATGTAAAAACAATTGAAAAAACAACAAGAACTGGTTTTAAACTTCCCTTATATGTAGTATATTTGGCAAATAAATCAACTACTCTTCAAAACCTGCGGAAAGATCATTCGTACATCAACCATACTAAAGTTTGTTGGGAATATAAAACGAAATCTCCTAGTAAACTAACTCAATGTTACAACTGTAAACTTTTTGACACGAGTCAAATAGTTGTAATGTCGCCACATCGTGTGTATTCTGCGCCCGCCGCCATAAGACCTCATCGTGCCCACACACAAGTAAACTTCTTTGTGCAAACTGCAGAGGTGTTCACCCCTCTACCGACGTTGCCTGCCCTTGCCGGACATCTTACATTGCGTTGATCCAAAAGGAGTCGCCAAACTCCAAACCTTATTTAAACCAGTGCAACCCACCTCAAAGCAATGGTTGCTACCAGCGCAACCATAACAACACTAACGCTGCTAGTAATACTACAACCAAAGTTATGAGTGTAACTAATAGTATCCAAACCTGCTTTAAGCTATAGGAACGCCCTCATCGGCTCCCAAGAAAGAGCGCCACCTATATACACGACGACGTCAAAATTGCCAGCTGATAAATCGAACGCTGATCTTTTTACGTTTGAAGAAATAATAACGTAATACCCAGTTAGTACTTATATAAGTCCATAGTTATAAATAATGTAGATCATCAATTATTATGGCATGGAATGCACGTGCCGTCAGTTGCGAAAAACTGCAGAAATAGATTGTGAAATTGCGGTAAGGCAAACACTTGGGGAAATATTCTTTATGATTTGTCCTACATTGACAAATTTACAATATTGTACACAAAGGATACGACATATATTCCAGCAAGCTGCAAAGCAAAACCTTCAACACTAGACCTATTCATCACAAACTCTTCTAACTTCATAACTGAACCGATTTCCTGTAATGATCTTGCATTAGATCACCTTCCGGTAATTGCTAAAGTAGCTTCCAAGATGTACATATATGGATGGAAAGATCTTTCTTATGTACTCGAAAGCTAATTGGAGACTTTTTAAGCGAACCTTAAACTGTAGTTTTATTGACATGCAGTCTTACCAAATTGTGTTTCCCACCATTGAGCTTAAAGATAAAGTGATTGACTCACTTACAACACAAGTAGCCTCAGCATACGAAATTGCAGTGCCTACGAAGCCTTTTAAAATTATTTATAAGAACTTGCCTAATAACATCACTGAGCTTATTAAATAAATAAACGTAATGAGAAGACACTGGTTTAGAACAAGGCAACCTATTTGTGAAGCCCAACTAAACTATCTGAATCATCAAATTAAACAACAAATATCTGTTCACAATAATATCACTTAGGACCAATTTGTATCAAGCTTCGTATACAATGATAGATTTTTTACTACTAGGCAAGAAAAAGCCAATATACTTGGGGATATTTTTTCAAGAAAAACACGAATTGTCTGAGTCTCTTTCAGACGACATAATCATGCGCACTGTACAGGCTTCTGTGAGTGAACTTAACAATCATCACTTGTTTGATGCACCATCTATATCATCTGATGATGTTGTGAATATGATACACTCACTTAAGACGAAGAAATCTCCAGGTTTTGACAATATTCCAACATTTCTATTAAAATATTACCACTTAGAGTTACACGTTTTCTTAGTTCCGTCTTTGAATATTGCCTTCAGACTGGTTATTTCCCGAAATCTTGGAAAACTGCAAAAATCATAGCCATTCCTAAACCAGGGAAACCACATGACTTGCCTGAAAACTACCGCCCAATCAGTTTATTATGTTGCTTTTAAAAAATTTTTGAAAAAATCATACGGCAGAAACCGAATGTGCATCTAGAAGCACATTCTATTATACCTGCAACTCAATTTTTTTTCAGGCACAATATGAGTTGCATTAATCCTCTTCTCAAGCTTAAACATTTTATTAAGCAGAATATGCAAGATAAGAAGTCAATCGGTCTGGGTACTTTAGACATACAAGCACCTTTTGATACAGTGTGGCATGACGGTTTAGTACACAAATTGATGATTGTAAATACGCTTATTTACCTTACAAAAATTGTGCAAAGTTTTCTCACCCACCGATATTTTTTCGTCAAATTAAGTGAAATTCAATCACACAACAAGAACATTATTGTTGGGATTCCGAAGGGATTAGTATTGCATCCGATATTGTATAATGTGTACACCTATGATACACCTATTTTTGAAAACTGCATTGTATCCACTTTTGCCGACGACACAGCGCTTTACTTTACGGGCAACAAGTATGCATATATACACAATACCCTTCAAATCTCTTTAACGGCCCTAGATATGTACCACAAAAAATGGAAAATTTTGTTAAATATCTGTAAGACTAGTGCCATCTCCTTCTCAAGGCGGAGGAAAAGTATTCACTTGCCCAATTTTAACCTAAATATTAATAATACTGACATCCAGTGTTTAGTTAATTTAAGGTAGTTTAAGTTTTTAAATAATCTAGCTTAGTCTAGGGAAACTATTTCATAAATTGTATGTAAATATACATTAAGTTAACAAAATATAAATTTTCAGTAGTAAAGTTTTATGTATATGTTATATATAACTAAACTCTGTAAAAAGTAAAATAAGAAAATCGTATTACTATTAAATTTTTTTGAGTAAATAAATACTAAAAAAAAAGGGAATAATTTTGTTCGTTTTATATATTATTCTTGACACTTGCAAGTTCTGTTCTTAAGCTATTTATGTTGACCAAGCATAAGTGACGGAAGCAAAGCCGTTGCAAAGCTTGTGCAACTTTCTTCCGTTGTTTTTATTATTGTTTATTTCAAATATCCAATGACACATTCTTTTGGATTGCAACATTTTCCTTTTATTAATTTTGCTAATTTTGAATTGATTGAATTGATGTTTATTATATTACACTGGCACTGACAAAGTCAGTGTAATTTTTCAGAGTCAAGTTTGGACACTTAACTTCTCCCCCCTTGATGAAGGATACTTCTACATCCTTTCATCTTTCGTTTTTTCATTTGTGTATTATATATAATTTTCTTTTTCTTAATATAATTATAATTGTTATTATTGTTTTAATTTTTTTTTTAATTTTAAATTTCTTGAATATTTTGGAATTGTGATCTCGCTAAATCTCTAAATGATAGTTTGTTTCTGAAATTATAATGGTTTTTGTTTTCATTTACTATAAATACTTCTTTAAACAAATCTTTTTTATTGGAAAATGTGTTGTTATTTATTATCAGTGTACATTGTATTATGGTTATGTACCATAAGTCATTTCGTATACGTCTGTTCATCATGCTGCATGTTCGTTCATTTTTTGTTATTTTTCAACGTGAGCAGATGTGTGGACAACAATGTCGATGACGGACGCCGTCGGCATCTTGCAAATATTTCGCATTCCATCCACTCACGCGCTCACGTCTGTTCATTCCAAATATTTCAAAAAAGTGAGCAATTGCCTATATTTGCCTCTTTCACACGTACTTACTTCGTGAAGGCTTAAATGACAGCGCATGGTCAAAGAGAGAATGATGGTGGTGAAAGAGAGCGTTGAGAAAATAACAAGCATGATGAAATATCTAAATCGATTAGATCATGCTTCGTACTTGACATACACACATACTTATTTCACAAACACTATGATAAATGAGTGTTGGTGATGGGCTTTCGACATTATTGCTTATTTCCAGTTGGTGCGTACATTTTACAATTTTGTTTTATTAATAATTTTCTCTTAGTTTGGACCTTATAATTTCGTTGGTTACTTGTTGTATCTGTGTTTCATCATCATATACTAGTTTACAATTGTTGATGAAGTGTTAGTTTCTTTTAATTCTTGTAGTGCTTTTTCTTCTTCGTATACGAAATATTAGTTATGTTTACAATATTTTCTTTATTACTATCTATCTTGTAATTATTTTTATTTTAATTGGTATTACACTTGTTAGGTAAGCAATTACATAATTAATTGGTATTTTCAATGGCAATAATTAGACATTTATTTTGCTACAATATTCTATGTATATCTATTTCCATTCATTTTATTTTGTAAAAATCAATGTTAAATATACATGTATTTTGTTATTTCGTCCGATGTAAATATGGATGGGCGAATAATATTACGTTTAATGGGTGCTATGGTGTCAAGTGTATGGTCTATTTTTTCCCGAAGGTAATCTAATTTTATTATTTGGTCTTGGTATATAACTATATTCATGATATTATAGTTATATCTGTTAATCGGTATTAATTGACTCTAAAATTCTAACTCTATCTTCTAGTATTGTATCTTTAAGAAATGTGATAGATTGTTTATTTGTATTTGTTTGTTAATTGTTTGTATGATTTCGTGATTATTTTGATGATTATTGTTAATATGTTCTACAATATTCTATCTGTCGTCATCGTCCATTAGACCAAATAACAATTTTTGAGCTGATCCAATAGCGTTTACTAGTCCCCTTTTGGGTCTATTTATTGGTGTAATAGATTTGATCTTTGATCTAAACTTTTCTATTTTAAATGTTAGATGCTTTTATTTAGTTTCAGTTAGAGTATTAATATTTGATTTTATTTCATCTATTGTTATTTCATGCGGATTTATTATGTGCAATATTATTACACTATCATTACTTATTTCTATCGGTTTTATTAGTATTTGTAAAAATCCATGCTGGTTTTCAATTGGTATTAGCATTATTGTTGCTGTTGTTTGGGTCAGGTATAATATCAGTAGGATGAATAGTACCTGTAATAAGTGAATATTTTAATTTGCGTTTTATATTAGACGTATGTATGTTATTCAAGTAAGCCTTTCTAAATTTTAGTTGTACTTTATGTCGGAGGTTCTTATAATTTTGTATGAACCCTTCCTGCCTGTTTTCAGTATATTTTTCTCTATTCTATAGCTAATCAAGCTTTGTTAATTTTATCTGTTTTTGTTTTAACATTATGTCATACATATATTTCTTTGAGTTCCACATCTTTGTTTTATGGTAAGTGTTATTGTATAATGTAATAGCTCTGTTCATTTGTGCTATTATGCGCAATTTTTCTTCTAGATTCAACGTTCTAATTTTTTCGGTAAGAGTGTTGTTTACGAGGTGTGACAATGAAGTAACGGGACTGGTCTGTAAAACATACTTTATTGAAAACTTATTACAAATAACAATTAATCTCCTTCAACATACTCCCCTTCCCTATCTATATACCGCTGCATGCGAGTTTTCCACTGGTTAAAGCAGTGCTGAAAGTCACTAAGTGTTAGACTCCTTAGCAGGTCTGCCGTTTTTGCTTTTACCTCTTCAACCGACTCAAAACGTGTTCCCTTCAACGAACTTTTGATTTTGGGGAACAGGTAGAAGTCGTAGGGAGCGAGATCTGGTGAATACGGTGGGTGTTCGAGCACGGTAATTGATTTTTTCGCTAAGAACTGCTTCACAGAGAGTGCATTGTGCGCTGACGCGTTGTCCTGATGCAGAGTCATTTTGGCACACACTTTTGTGATTTTCAGATCTTAATGTAAAATTTTTCTCACTGTCTCTCTGTCTACATTCGACATGTCTGATATCATCCGAAGACTCAAACGCCTGTCTTTCCGAACAATTTCATTAATTTTTTGAACGTTTTCTGCAATTCTTGATGTCACAGGGCGTCCAGTCCGTTCCTCATCATCAACTTCTTCCCGGCCCTCAGAAAATCGTTTGTGCCATTCGAAAATTCTAGTACGTGACATGCAGTCATCACCAAACACATTTTTTAGCAATTGAAAACACTCACTTGGAGGTTTTTTTAATTTTACGAGAAATTTTAAATTAATTCGCTGCTCGATTTTTAAACTAATCATTTTTCCGGCACTTCTATTACACAACACTTTACTCAAACTAGGTTTAAAAGCAAACTAGACTAGACAGAGAGGCGGGATCAAGTGGATTCTGCGCAGTAGGAATCAAGGTCACTCACCATCCATCCCCACTCTTAAAGCTAAAGACAGACGACTGTGGTATACTCAGTCCAGTTACTTAATTGTCACACCTCGTATTCGTTCAACATCGCTGTTTCCAGTATGACTATTTGGCTTTGTCGCATGGAACCGATGTTTTCTTTATTAAGAAATTCATATACATTGGAACTCTTGAGTTCATTATCGAATACGAATTTTCTTATCTTGCCTTTTCAGTTATACTAAATTTGTTTTTTATTGGATAGCGATCATATTATCCTCCAGAACAAATATCACAATTATTAATAATCTTATGAATATGTGTAGGATCTGGCAAGGAGACTAGGAGTGGATTGTCCTACATGGCAACGCTACTGAGCGCGCGAGAGTGACTGTTGATCGTTAGGGTGGGTTAGTTGCTCACGTTTGCTCATCGAGTGAGGACGTAGTTGTTCACGTTTGCTCATCGAGTGAGGACGCAGTTGCTCACGTTTGCTCATCGAGTGAGGACGTGGTTGCTCACGTTTGCTCATCGAGTGAGAACGTGGTCGCTCACGTACGTTCATCTAGTGAGAACAAAGTCGCTCGCTATCGCTCAACAAGTTATAATAAGAATAAACTAAAGAAAAAATAATGTAAAACTGTTAAACATTGAATATATAATGAAATAAAGAGAATTGTCTAAATTAATAATATTGAACCTTACATATGTTCCTTAAGATTGGGATTATATAATCTTTAATTAGTTTTATTTGCTCAAAAGTTGCAATGACGGCTCTCATTTTTGTAGAATAGCGCAATTTGTTTGCTTAGGTCATCAATGTTTTCAATGTTCGTTTAGAAGAATTTTATCGGTTTTGTTATATTGATTATCATTTAAATATGAGTATATTGCTACCTTGCCTTTTGTAATATCCCTGCGAATAATGTTGAGAACATTATCGTTATTTATGTCTCTGATATCAATATACACACAGCGTCAAATTCAAACAGGTGACTAACATTATGAATGTAATCACCATCGTAGATAACCAAACTTGACAAACAAAATGGACAATAAATTAAGAATATTTGCGTGGAATGTGAATGGTTTGCACAAACATATCCTTGAACTCAAACTATTTCTAAATGGCAATATGATTGACGGATCTCTAATCTCTGAAACCCATTGCACAAGTAATCACTACTTGAGTATTCCCGGATATAAAATATATAAAACAAATCACCCGGATGGTTCAGGACATGGTGGCACGGCTATCATTGCTGAAGCAATACTCGACACGTTGAACTAGAAAATTATCAACACGCTCAAATTCAGTCGACCAAATTGCTATTCGAAGACAAATATGGATCTTTCACAATAGCAGCGATTTATTGTCCACCTAGGCACTCAATCTCAACAGCTCAATTTAAGGACTACTTTAAAGAGCTTGGCCCAAGGTTCATCGTAGCACGTGATTACAACGCGAAACATGTAAACTGGGGTTCAAGGCTGACAAACATCAAAGGGAAAAATTTGCTAAGTGCAATTCATTCGATTGGGGGGATGCACTTGAGTACAGGTGAACCCACATATTGGCCAACAGGTGGGACTAAAATACCGGATTTAATAGACTTCTGTGTATTAAAAAACATGAATATAACACATTTCAAAATTGACTCTCGACTTGAACTTTCTTCCGATCATTCACCAATACAAGTTGAATATAGTTGCGCAAAAAAAAAAAAGATCATCCCGCCTGCAAAATGTATAATTTCAGAACTGACTGGGAGGCGTACAGAGAATTTATTGACAATTGCCTCACAATAAATGTACCTCTTAAAGAACCTGACGATATTGAAAAGTCAGTGATATACTTGAATGACATGATAAACGAAGCAGCTTATAGAGCAACGCCTCATCTTAATCCAAAAGAGGACAACTATATTTTCCCCCGCTCAATAAAAATTCAAGTCGCGAACAAAAACAAACTGCGTAAGATCTGGCAAAGGACGAGAGATCCAAATGACAAAGCTAAACTTAACAAAGGAATCAAAGATTTGAAAAACAGTCTAAGGAATTTTAAAAATGAACAATTTGTAAATTATACAAAAACATTATCGCCGACATCTGACACTAACTACTCATTATGGAAGGCTGCTAAGCACTTCACAAATCGTACCTTCCACCAGCCGCCACTTTTACAATCGGATGGGACTTGGACTAGAACCAACTATGACAAAGCTTCACTACTGGCAGACTATTATGAAAGGGCTTTTACTACCAATCAATCTAATAGTAACACCAATTTGTACAACAGGACTCCATCTCCACAATACTGTACAAAAATGATTTCAACCAATAAAGTTAGGCACTGTATTGAAAAGCGCACTAGTCAGAGAAAAACGCCAGGTTATGACCAAATAACTGGAAAGTTACTCAAAGAGCTCCTGCGAAGGCAATCGTATTTATTAGGAATTTGTTCAATGCGATATTAAGACTAAAGCACTACCCATTTTTATGGAACGTTGCTGAAATAATTGCCATACCCAAACTGGGCAAAGATCCAACCAAGTCGTCCTCGTACAGACCAATCAGCCTATTGCCCTTACTTTCTAAAGTATTTGAACGTCTCCTACTTGACCGAATACAACCAATACTAGACGTGAACAGAATCATACCTGACCACCAATTCGGGTTTAGACAAAGTCACTCCACAATTTAGCAAGTCCACAAAGTAACTCACAAAATTTTAAAGGACCTTGATGAAAAAAGTTCTGTGTTGGTGTTTTTCTGGACATAGAAAAGGCCTTCGACAAAGTCTGACACGACGGCCTACTTAGTAAAATTAGGACCGTATTTCCAACTGATCTATCTGAAATCAATAAAAGCTACCTTGACTCTCGCTATTTCTACGTAAAATGTATTGGGACTATGCATTAATTTTAAAGGTTGCACACAGATGGCGTTATTTACAACAGTATCGCATCTGGCAATACTGTAACTATATTCATGTCAAAGCCTCATCATTAGGCTTTGTTTACCAGTATCTGTCATTTCGCTGAAGTGTACACAACATAGTTTTTTTGTGCTCCGAGTATGTCAACTTTCGTGCCGTCAAAACGCAATTTGCGGGAAGCCTTGCTTTTTTGCTTCAAATAGTAGAAAAATACCATCCAAGCCCGTCAATTGCTGTTGGATGCCTACCCGAACCATACTCCATCGATTTCAACCTGTGAGTACTGGTTTCGACGCTTCAAAAGTGGTGTTTTTGATACCGAGGACAAGGAGCGACCTGGCCAGCCCAAAAGGTTCGAAGACGCAGAATTGGAGGCATTGCTTGACCAAGACCCGTGCCAAACGCAAGAAGAGCTCGCCGAAACGTTGGACGTTGACTAAGCAACCATTTCTTCTACGCTAAGACAGATAAGAGCAGGTGTCCCTCAAGGAAGCGTGCTTGGTCCTATGTTGTATACTTTATATACATCAGACAGTTCAACTCCAGGAGATAGCTCGTCAATGGTGGCTACCTTCGCTGACGATACAGTACTAATGTACTCCCATAAAAATTTAGTTGTAGCAACAACTAAGCTGCAGAATATTCTTGACGAAGCTTGCAATTGGTTTGATAAATGGAAAATAAAATGAATGAACTAAAAACGACGCAAGTGATATACACAACACGGACAGCTTATCAGCCAAGACAATTAAAAAATAAAAGGTACTGACATTCCATTAAGCAATGTGGCAAAGTACCTGGGCATGCATATTGATAGTAAACTGACGTGGAAACATCATATCCGAAAAAAGAGAGATCAACTCATATTAAAATTTAAGCAGCTATACCCGCTTTTTAACAGTAGATCTAAGTTAACAACCAATGGGAAATTGGTAATATACAATAGAGTAATTAAGCCTATATGGACGTACGGCATGCAATTATGGGGTACAGCCAAGAAAACTAACATTAACATTATTCAACGTCAACAATCGAAAATACTTCGATCAATAGTTAATGCGGACTGGTTTATATCTAACTATGAAATTCACAAAGACCTCGGCATAACTATGATTCAGGAAGAAATCATTAATGCTAGCAGCAGGTACCACAAAACATTAGAGCGACATACCAATTTAGAAATAACAGACCTTCCATCTAACGAATTGTCTAGACGTAGACGCTTAAAACGAAGCAGACCAGTCGATCTGACCTAACTTAGGTTACGGGTGGCTCTGAGAAGCATCTTGCGGTTGTTGGCCTGCCACAAGTAGGTCTCAAAAAGGAGGCCTAAGACACCCAGTTATCCAGACCACTATTCAAGAGACCATTCGAAAAAGTTCGATATTGCCCACTGCCTTTTCCCCTCTTATTGTTAAAAGTGTACTTAGTGTTTTCTTTTATATTAAAGATATAAGATGTAGGAAAACAATAGTACATATCCAATCGGGGAAAAAAAGAAATAAAAAAAATAAAAAAATTTGTGCATAGTAAAATTGTATTCTGCTGAGTTTATTAGCCATCGTAGTAGTTTTGAACTTATATCTTTACCTGCAAATTTAGTCATCAGCCACTTAAGTGGTTCACTCTCTAAATCAAACTTCCAGCCATACACATAGGGACAGAAATATTTTGCTGCCCAAACTATAGCAAGCAGTTCTTTTTCTATTACTGCGTAATTCAATTCTTGCAAAGTGAGTGTTCCAGATGAATATGCAATTGAACGTCCCTCTTGAGAGAGAACAGCACCAATAGCAAATTTACTTGTATCTGTTGTTATTTTGATTTTTTTTGTAAAGTTAAGATATCGCAAGATTGGTGAAGTAGTAACAAGGTATTTTAATTTCACAAATGTTCTGTATTATTAGTATACCGGTTTGTGTTTTTTTTTTTGTTTTTATTGATTGTTAATAGGGTTTGGGTTATTATTATACCCATTTTTATTATAGTTGTAATTATTGTGTTGCTTCTTATTATTAGTTGAGCTATGATTGTTATATCCATTTCGAGTCTGATTTTTATAAGTGGGGTGTTTAGTTTGTTCTTGACTTTTGCTATTTATTTAGGCGTCATTCTTATTGTTTACATTATTCTTATTATTATTATTATTGTTTTAAGGTTTTCTATGTCTATAATCTATTACTCTAAAGTCATCTAGTAATTTATAGTTTGTGTATTTAACGATAATATCATGTAACTGCATATCATCAATAAATGCCTTTGTTGGACCATTAATTTTCTCAATCAAAATAGCTACTATGCCTGTATTGACACATACAATGGATTTTTTTTTCTTCTAATTCAAACATAGTGTTTAATTGGTTTTTACATTTGTATATTATAGTGAATAATTCTCTTAAATTATTTACTTTTACTCCTCTCAACATGTTATATACTTCCGCAAAGGTCGTCTTCGGGCGGAATAGGCATCTCAGTTTCTGTCTGACAATTATCCATGTAGACTCACTTGAAAGTTCTTGTATTATAGCTGCTGCATTCCCACGAAGTTTCTCACTCATTATAATGTTAAAGCCGAACTCTTGGAGTTGTGTGTTTCCATAGCTTAAATTCATTACCTGTTTTAATGAATGAAACTAAATAATGTTCATGACTTAAAGGCTGGATCGCTCTGAATTGCCCTATAATATCGGTTGTGAATACTAGGGGATTCAGAGATTGTTGTAGATTATTTGTTGTTGGTTGTTGTTGCATCATCTGAGTGTAGCAATGTTGCAATTGAATGGGATCGTTTTGCATCGATATTTGTTGTTAAGTTTATCCTCCAATTCTTGGATCATATTCTGTAGTGGTATTTCTTTATTGTGGACCTCTATATCTTGTTGCTGTTGCAGTATTTTATCTAGTTGGTTCTTCAGTGTTATTTCTGTTATAATATTTCTACTTTCTTCTGTAGTTCCTCTATTGTGTCTTACATTGGCGTTGTTACGTTTTGCTTCCCTATTTGTTGTTGTATTATCTCATCTTTCTGTTGTTTTACTGTTTTCTCCAGCATTTGTATTTTGTCTTGTAACTCCTTCATTTTTAGGGTTCTGAACCCAAAGGGTACCAAAAGGAACCCTATTTTCAAAAACTTAAAGGAGTCCCCATACAAGATACATTTTGGTTTGTATGCCAGCTATACGATCCAGTAATCCCACGAACTTGAAATTTGGATGGTTCGTGGCTATACATCAGAAACTTAATTTGTTATATTTCAGTGTGATCGGACCACTAGGGAGGGTACCTCCCATACAAACCCACCATTAAAATTCAGGTTCTTATTCGAAAAACTTTTTTGTTTTTTTGGACTATTGAACTGAAATTTAGACACTATAAGTTTCCGTTATAGGCGCGATACATTTGTTGGAATCAGTCAATTCGGACTGGTACGGACCCTTCGTGTACGAGTCTGACTCGCTCTTGGCCCATTTTTTTCTTTGTTACAGTTTTGATTTCATATGTATAAGTATTCTTTGAATTTTTTTTTTGAAAGGTAGTAAATCCAAAAAATATCAAAATGTGATGATGGTTCAGAGACGCAGTGGGGAAACGCACAAGACAGTGGAGCGTAGAGAATGAATGTTTATGCATGAGGAAGAGAGAGATAACAAATGCTTTACTGATGTGTGTTTTTACGAAGAGCGTACGAACATGTGGCCAAAGACCAAGCAAACGTCTGTTGAGAAGGGAGTGCGCGGATTGCTTGTGTTGTCGATGCTATATTGGTGTTGTTGTTTCTGCTGTTTGGTTTTGTGTACAAAATAACAACATCAGACCCGCAATGGTAAACTATTGTTGCTTTGCTTTATATTAAAATTGCATTTATGAAAACAATTTATTGTGCTTATAAGGGTGAAAAGCACACTACTTGAATTTTTTTCTGTTCCTTTTTGTTTTTTTTTTTTTATTACTTATTGTTTTCTTAATTGTTTCATTTATTGCTTGATATAAATTTTCTGAAGTGAAACTTCTTTAGCGGCGTTGTGCAAAAATTTATACAAATTGTCACGAATTTTGGCAAATATTTCATAAAAGTGAGCACTTGCCTATATTTGCCTCTTTCACACGTACTTACTTCGTGAAGGCTTAAATGACACAGCATGGTCAAAGAGAGAATGATGGTGGTGAAAGAGAGCGTTGAGAAAATAACAAGCATGATGAAATATTTAAATCGATTAGATATTAGATTATATTAGATGAAATATCTAAATCAATTTTGTTCCGCCTCGCTTCTTTTCCAGTGGTTCCAATTGTTGTTGTAATTGTTGTCGTTCTTGCCATGGTTTCTGTTGCCTTCGTCTATACTCCTCTATTGAAAGTGGTTGTGGACCGGCATTGGATGGTAAACTGCTTTAATTTAAGAAGGTTTCCCAATTCTTAAATATGTGGTCTGTTTCTTCTTTTGTTGTGGATAGTTCTTGTTGCTGATGTAGCCAAATTTTTTTTTCAGTTGTTATATTTACCCTGCATTTATTTAAAAAAAAACGCAAATTGTTAGGCGACCTTTAGGTTTCCAAAATATCCTTATGAGGGGGTCCTTTTTTATTTCTTTTTGAAAAGAAATCGCCGTCGACTGCGTCAATTAAATAAGTAAAAATCGTGGTCTCTTTCGACATGATTTTATTTTTATTCATTAACAGTCCAGGGAAAATAGCCAAAAAAAAAAAAAGGTGAAACTGCGGAAAAATTAGCGGAAAGCTGGATTTTTGCAGGAAGCTTCTCCTTGTGGTCGTGGACAAAATCCCTCAAATCTCCATCGATACATGTGCAGAAGTCACGAAATATGGTTTTTTAAAAATATCTCGCCAACGTTCACTTTTATTGACAAAACAGTCAACATCAAATTTGTAGCTTTTAAAATTGTCTACAAAAAAATATTATATTACTTTTTTTTCGTAAGACTAACTATTCTCAAGTAAATTCGATTCAAATAGTTGAAAAGACCAATATGCTCGCCTGTAAGGCATGCTAAACTTCATTATTGCAAGTGTTTCTCCACAATGACTTACTTCGTAAATATTAAACTTAGGGAGTCCCCTTTTAACAGCCTGTCATTCGATTCCTGCGTCTGCTCAACACCTTTTTGTCAGTATTAAGTGGTTTTCTTGTGAACTGACGTGCTGCCTAAATATTTTTATACTGTTTGCAAAAGTATATTTCATTTTTGGCAAATCTTTACTGGAAGGTAAAACTATTGTTGTTGAACGAGGACTTGACACGTTAAGATAGTCAAGAATTAAAAGAAATGATGGGAAAGATGTATATTTTAAAAACTTTAGTTCAGTGGTAATTCATTTGCAGTGCCGTAAAGAATATACACGGAAGTCTTGCATATTGGCATTTAATATACAAAATGAAGCCAGCACATCCGCATCTCTAAGTCCTCCTCAAAGCAGAACGTGTTCCAGTGAACCATGATTTGTATCTGAAAGTCTTTGTATTTTTTACGGTGAATGAGGAAAAAGAAAAAAAAAGGTAAATATTCGCCGTAGGAGGATCATTATCATTCTCATTGTTTTAAGGATTTCAGAAAGCCTGGGGATAGTGATGTATTATTACCGATGGAAGAAAATGAAGGAATGAATATATCATTTAATGAGAACAATGATGAATGTTAGTTCTTTGTAAGCGAATTAAAAGATGTGTGCAAGAATTACGTTCCAGATGACAAGACTATTAATAGTAAACTAGTTACAAAATATGGTAAAAAAATAATTATTACAATTAAAAGTAAAACTTTAACTATTATTTGTGCCACCGACACACAAGTTCTTTTAAATATATCATGGTATGACAACAGAAAACTTAGTGAAGCAGAAAAACGTCTCCGAATTTTAGTAACTGCTGCTGCTACAATATTATTCGGGAAGACATTAGATCGGTGGTAGTAAAAAGTGAAAGTTATCCTCCTCCAAGCCGAATGTTTGAGAATATGAATGACGAAATTCCAACTCCCCTGACTATGTTTTTTCAGAAGAAATAATTCTAAAAAGTAGGAAATGTGTACTTGCCATTAGTCATGCCATTCTGATTATTTATATCACAATTGCAACTTGGTCTGTCAATATTCTGTCACCGAAGATTTGGATCTAAACGCCTCATAGATGTATTATCGTTCTTTGGAATGTGTGAAACATATAAAGAATCAGTCAGGTATGAAGCAGCTACAGTTCACCACACCCAGCCACTTATTTTACCACCTGAAACTGGAGCTTTTCTTCAATATGCTGCTGATAATTCCGATATAAATGTCTATACACTTGATGGTCATAACACTCTTCATATTACAGGTATTATTCAAATTTCAACACCAGCTGGTGCAATTCTACCTGATAAACCAATAGCACGTTCTAAAGTAATTCTCAGTGCAAAAGATATCGCGGAAAAGGCTAAAGTCCCGTTGCAAATTTATGAAAATAAAGGTGCTATAGGATTAAGTAAAATTGTTGTAGAAATTTTTTATCACTATTCGATGAAAAGAGGATGCGTAAAAATAAGAAATCTTCTATTTATAAATGCTTTCAACTAGTAAATGTTGAATTATATACTTCTAATGCTGTTCACATCATTGATGGAGGATTTTTTTTACTCCATGTTATATGGAATGGAGGAAGTACCGTTGTTTTACGTGAAGACTTAAGAACACGGTGCCAAGCACATGGATTGATAAACGTCAATCAACGTCCCCTTGGATATATATCCGCAAGGTACCAAATTTGAGTCATATTCATTTTGGTAAATATGACTCCCTCCTTGGTGGGGAGCGAGGCCCATCTTAAACCTCTGCTGCTCTCTGCGTCACAGCACCTGTTTGTATAACACAACTCCACGTCGAATAATTACTCTACCTGCAGTGGGTATTAAACCACAGCCACCACGATACTCCCACAAGGGGGCCGTACCCGCTGGCCAGGACGGAAACAAGTTCCGTGGGCTCCTGACCACCCGTGGTACCAGAAAAAAGCCTCTGATCAGACTTCGTACCCGAGGTACTACCAATTCGAACTTCATGGAATAGTGGAGAAACATTTAATACAATTTTGAATACATATTTACATACCGGCTAAAACGATGATGAAAAAAATATTAAAGCTGCGGAACAACGATGGATCCATGACTATTACAATGAGTCAAGAATATTTTCTTGAGAATGCAAGCAACAAAGAAAGATTTATTTTTATGTTATATAACAAAATGATGCTCATCAGTGAAACAGCAATTGAAGAATCCGAAAGAAGAACAAGTATTATTGTAAGTGAAGACGTAGACTTATTAGTAATATTGATTGCACGAACGCCAATTAATAAAATCATTTATTTTTTAAAACCTGAAAAAGCTACAATACAAACTAAAATTTATTCTTGACAAAGCTTCAGCATGTATCCCAAGTGTAGAAATAACATTTTGTTGTTTCATGCAATGACCGGTTGCGATACCACATTTCACAGAGATAAAATTAATGCCTTTAAATTATTAGAAAAGCATAAGGAATAAACCAAATACGCCAATGTTTTTACTGAAAAAGAATGCTCTCCCGATGCAATTTTCAATAATGGTATCCGTTTTCTGCTTGCTATGTATAAAGCACCAGTAAAAAAAGTGTCTATTGATAATCATAGATACTTAACATTTGCCAGATTAACACAGCTTAAAAAGCCTGTAGAATTAGCTTCTCTTCCACCAACATTAAGTGCTGCTCGGCAACATTTATATCGTGTCTACTACCAAGTGGGAACGAGCTTAACCCTTTAGACTGGGGATGGACATTTCAGGATAAAATTTTTGAGCCAGTTAAAACTCTTCTTCCACCCGCACCTGATAGTCTTTTAAACACTATTTTTTGTAATTGCACCAATGGGGTGTAACTTGAACTATGGTTGCAAAAAAGTTGGATTATACTCTTCACCAGTTTGTGGTAATTGCCATGGTCATGGGAAAAGGAAGAAGAATATAATGAAGAGATGGAGGTAGAAATTGAAATGAATTCTGAAGAAGAACCATAATAATGAAAAGTAACTTTGAAAAAAATTAATAATTATTTATTTTCTTTAGTGAATTAATATTTTTTAGTAGAGGAGTGCCAACTTCGTGAATTTATTATAAGTTAGCAAGTCTGCCCAATTATAAGCTTATAGCGAAAAGAAACATGTCTAATTCTGAAATGAATTCAATAATTTCGCCTGTTTTGCTTCTTGGCATTTTTAATTCTTTGGAAACCTTTGTTTACATTTAAAAAAACTGGCAGTTTTGTTGCGAGAACAGCTGATTCCAAAGCACTCTATCAGTGCTGCTATGTTGTTAATTCAATGACCAGAACATGTTCGGTAATCCCATGACCGTAACATTGCCCCCTCCTTAGACTCGTGGCTCCTGACCGAGATCAACCTCACTGCTACTGGTGCATTTGGAAAGACGGTTGACGTGGATACCAGGTCCGAAAGCTGGCGAACAACCAGGACTGGTCCAATCCAGTCACTTCATCGTTCAACCTTATTTCTTTACCCTCTTATTGTTTCTCTCGCATGTACGCCCGCCGCGAAGTTGAATTTAAGCAGTGTTGTGTTTTGCACCATTTGACCACCGTTCTGCTGAGGCGGTTGATGTTCAACGCCCGTTAGATTTGGCTTTTTACGTCGAGGAGGACGTTGCTGCTGTTGTGAATGCAGCCCCGGTCCCGGTTCAATAACATCACGGCGCGGTCCATTGTTGTAGTTGTTGCGATGGAAAAAGCGTCTTTGTAATGGTTCACCACGACGTGACGGTGGTCCACCGATGCCGTCACCGATCTGAGCATCACCGCCCCGTTGCACAGAGTCAGCGTTCCGACCATGACCGCTAACAGCATCGGTGCTGTCATCACCGCCACCCAGACTGCTACGCGGCTGATTTCGTGGGTAGCAGTTGCTGAAACGACGTGGTCCACTACCACCACTTCCGCCGGCACCACCACAACGACGATCGTTATTACGTGGTTGGCGAAGTCCCTGACCCGGCTGCTGCTGGAGCTGTTGTTGTCTCCACCACTTAGTTCACCAGTTCGCTATCAGATAAATGTGATTTACGACGATTCTTTTTTTATCCAAAGGCGGAACTTGCGGCGCTTATTGGCAGCAAATTGACTACTACGAACTGGTTCACCAGATGGACCGGTTACATTGGCCGCCTCTTTACCCTTATCACCAATAACTATGTCAAATTCAACAACTTCACCATCACCAACCGAACACACAGCCTTCTTGGGGTTATTCCGAGCAATTGCGGTTCGATGGAAAAACTAATCTTCTTTAGTGTTTAGCGATTGATGAATCCATAACCAATTTTTACGTTGAACCATTTCACGGAACCAGTTACTTAGGAAGCGATTACATCCTGTGGTGGTGGCAATAATTTGCCTTGGGCCAGAGCGTCATCCTCTATTGATTCCTCATTGATCACAAATTGCTGCCTTAAAATGTCACCATATGCAGGCAACACAGAACCATGAAACGCACCTTGGGCCAGACGCTACAACTCCACTGCGAAGTCCTGCAGCTATTCACGTGGCCCCTGAACCCTATGGCGAAATAAATCAGAGCAGGCCTGTTTATCGCGCACAAATCGACCACGCATGAGGTCACACACCTGCTCGTAAATTGGCTGTGGATATCGGTGAATGGTCCCATATAGTAGCAAAGCACGTCCTCGCAAATTTTCTGTTATTGCTATCAATCTTTCCTGGGATGTCCATCCGTAGAAATTGGCCATGTCCTCTAATTGGCGTTCATAATCAAGCCAGGGTGACTCACCGTCGTACATCGATAACATTCCCGGGGAGAAATTAGTTGACATCCGGGACGACTGTGGCTGAGATCGCGCTCCGGTATAAGCAGTGGACGCCGCTGAAGGTGCAGGCATCGACACCTGTGGATTTCGGGCATCAACATACTCCGACAAATTTGCATGTGTGGTTGGAAACATTACAGAAGCGGACAACGCTGATTGGTTTGTGTTTAACGTGATACTTCACAGGATCAGTTCCAGATTGTCCAACCGCTCTTGTAGGCTCCTGTGAGAATCTGTGTGTGACGAAAACTACTGCGGTGACTGTTTAAATCAGCTGCTGTAAACCGACTGGTTGACAGATCGCGCTCATTTTTGGCATAGTAATTAAGGACAGTACTACTATTACAGAACAAAAAAACCAAAAAAATGCCTAACGAGGGCAATTTATACGGCAAATTCCGGGTACATTATTGTCTAAGGGTACAAAAGGAAAAACATCATCATGACGGAGCTCTTTATTCAACTGTTCCGAAGCAACAAAACGATAATACTACAAATCAAGCAAGCAACATGACTACCCCTAACACACTAAGCTACCAATGTACTTCCAACAAATGTAACTCTGGACCAGGAAATACATTAAATACTCAACCAAGTTCAAAATCAACATCATCTGTACGAAATCTTATTTCATATAAAGATATTGAATCCTTACCCTCTGTCTCAAGTAGCTCTAAAAACAATTACCAACAAAATATTGCCAAAAACACACGTTTTCGAACAGTCTTGCTGATCAGACGTTTACCTTGCAACTAATAAGTTTATTTAGTATCATAGCAAAACATCCCCAGTAATGACAGCGAGAAATGCATACTTCTCGTTTGTCGCTAATGATAACAGAACAAACACAAAGGTTCCTTTATAACCGCTTAGCCGCCTGAAGATATAGCAAGTTCTTGCTCTCCTGTTCTGTCTTTTAGTGCAGTAAGTACGAGTCACTCACTTCCATGGAGTGTCCAGCGCCCTCCCCCAACCACGTTTTTTTCAAACCCAGAAGTAACTGTGTTTAAAACTACAACAAACACAACACAAAGCACAGCTTTTACTTCAACAGCTAGAGCAGGTTCAGAAACAACAACAGTGTTCTCAGCTACTGTATCGATTGCGTCATCACATGCAGTTACTGTAACAACAACAAATACTCAAATATTTAATTGCGACATCAACCACCCAATGCCAGAACAGGCAAGCAATAAAAAAAATTATGTTACGCAAGCTAAGCACATCAAAAACACAACTGTATCACCAGCAGGTAGTCAAAAACAGCGCATGCAAAACGGGACCCTGGAAAATAAAGCGGCAGTGCAGACAGGTATTGACCGCTACATACAAATTCACAATAATACGTTTATTGTGCAAAAAAATAATAATGCAAAGAAAACGCTTTTGGAAAGTAATAGGTTCCAACTACTTGCTGAAAAGGATGAACCTACTAAAAACGATGACAAAAACTCATCAAATCCTAAACCCGCAAAATCTCCTACAATATATGTTCGTGAAGAAAGCTCGAATAAGCTTGTAGATGCTATCTAAAAAAGAGTCGGTAACAATTACTTTCATATTGTCCCTATTACCACGGGTACTATTAAAGAAATTAAGGTCCAGGTCTTCCTGAATCAGGTATGATTCTGTTCACGTCTAGTATTGGTTGTATTCAGGTCAAGTAGGAGACGTTCAAATGCTTTAGAAAGTAAGGGCAATATGCTGATTGGTCTGTACGAGGACGCCTTGGTTGGATCTTTGCCCAGTTTGGGTATGGCTATTATTTCAGCAACCTTCCACAAAGATGGGTAGTGCTTTAGTCTTAATATCGCAGGGAGCTCTTTGAGTAACTTTCCAGTTATTTGGTCATAACCTGGCGTTTTTCTCTGACTAGTGCGCTTTTCAATACAGTGCCTAACTTCATTAGTTTTTTTTTTTGTTTTTGGCGTTCTTTATTATTTATTGCATCACTTTGCATACCACACAAAGCCTAACAATAATTGAGAAATCTTAAAAGCTAATGATGTTTTAAAAGTTTCTATAGTGGTGAGTTAAAGAAACTTTCCAGTGTTGCGTGGTCCTCCCAGGTTTATGGGTCAGGAAAGTCATTCCGACGAAGGCGCGTGCGACAACTCATATAAGATAGTGATCGAGCTAGTGGATTAGGATGTTCCGAGAGCTAAACAAAATATTTTTGTTTCATTTGGTCCAATTCGGTTTTAACTAGTTGGACGTTAAGGTCTCTGTGGATATTCGCGTTCGAAATGTACCAGGGAGCACCTGTTAAGAAACGAAGTATTTTTGATTGGGCTCTTTGGATGACTTCAACATTACTTGGGCTTGCATTCCCCCAAAGCTGGGAACCGTATGTCCAGATAGGCTTTATTAAGCTGTTATATAACAGCACCTTTAGATCGAGGCTTAGCCCAGATCTTGGGTTTAAGAGCCAGTGAAGGGACTGGGCTTTTAATTTCATAGAAATTTTTTTGGCTTTTATATGCTTCCGCCAGGTGAGTCGTCTGTCCAAATGTACTCCTAGGTAGGTGACTTCAGTACAGTGTGGTACGGTGGTGTTGTTAAAAGTAATGGACGGACAGTCTCTCTTGTTTAAGGTGAAAGTTACGTGCTTGCATTTATCCAGATTGACTTTTATACGCCAATTGTCTAGCCAGTTCGATACCAGTTGTAAATGATCACTTAGCTCTTTCGTCGCTTTTTTGGGGCAGCGAGAGTGACTGATGATTGCAGTGTCATCCGCAAAGGTTGATGTAATAAGGCGGGGATTTGTAGGTATGTCAGCAGTGAAAATGACATATAAGAGCGGACCGAGAACACTGCCTTGTGGGACGCCAGCATTAATGTGGTACTCGTTTGAAGTGAAATGTTTGCATCTCACCACGAATAACCTTTTAGTAAGGTATGACTCTAGTAGTTGGTGTGAGCTCTGTGGAAGCACGCTTTTTATTTTGTGAATGAGACCAACATGCCATACACGGTCAAAAGCTTGAGCAACATCAATGAATATAGCTGAACAGTATTCTCGGTGCTCAAAAGCCGTTCTGATACCCATAGTGACACAGTTTACTTGCTCGATTGTACTGTGTTTTGATCTAAACCCGAATTGATGTGTGGGGATAATGTTGTTTGCGTTTATATACGGTATGAGCTTCTTAATAAAAATTTTTTCAAATAATTTAGATAGCACCGGCAGCAGACTTATAGGCCGATAAGAAGACACCATTGATTTGTCTTTACCAACTTTAGGGATCATAATTATTACAGTCATCTTCCAAAGTGCTGGGAAGTAGCCCACTTTGAGTATTGCGTTAAAGAGCATTGCAATGAATGATATTGCACAGTTTGGTAGCTCAATAATCATCTTGGGAGTGATGAGATCGTGTCCAGTCGCTTTCTTTGGGATTAAATTATGAATTGCTGCTCTTATCTCATTTGAATTAGTCTTAAGCACGCTGCAATTAGCCAATGGAGCGCATGGCTGTTGGGGAAGTTGAAATCCGTTTCTTGGCAAGTTTGGTTGAAAGACGGATTTGAGGTGGTTAGCAAAAGTGGAAGCCTTTTCCTCGTCAGATCTCGCCCAGTTTCCACTTTGATCCCGGATGGGGCTGTCAGCTGTTATTGGTGGATTCATGCGGTCTTGTGCTCTCCAAATCGAAAACTTGGTACTCGTTGATGAAAGGTTTTCAATGTAGTGCCTTTGGATTTTGCGAGCTTCAGTCTTAAGAGCATTTCTTAACTGTTTTTTAGCAGTTTTGAGTCTTTGTAACGAAGCGGGCGATCGACTGATCTGCCATTCACGTCTTAGCCGGCGTTTTACTGAGACTAGCCGTTCAATTTCCGCACTAGTTAATACGACAGTATTCTTGGAGCCCGGTTGTACATTCGGTGTCGTGGCAACAGCAGCGCTCGCAATGGTTATGTTGAAATGTTCCAGAGACTTGTCAATGTCTGTTCCGGTATCAATTTTTGGCCTCATAGAAATGTGGGTGCTGACGTATTTTTTATACCTAAGCCAATCAGTCTTCCAAGAGGCAAGCTTAAGGGAAAGATCGCTTTTTGTGGGATGCTCCAGTAAGTGAAAAGTGACTGGGGAAAGGTCTGAAGATAGCTCGGCATGAGGTTCCGTTGAAATCACATTACGAGAGATATTACGAGTAACTGCAAAGTCTATTAGGTCAGGAATTTTCCTTGGATCCGCTGGCCAATATGTAGGCCTTCCCGGAGAAGCAAAGTTGAGTTTGTTGCTTGGATTTATTAATGTGTTGTAGAGCTGATTTCCTTTAGGATTTGCAAGTCTAGAGCCCCAGTGAGGGTGTTTAGCATTAAAGTCACCTGCCGCAAGAAATTTGGACCCTAGGGTGTCGAAGAACTGCTTGAAGCACGATTCGGAAATCGAAAATCGGGGTGGACAGTAGACGGATGAAAGCGTCAAATTTCCATTTGAAGTTTTGATGACAATCGACGTAGCCTGCATATAGTTTTGCGAGTATGATACCGACTTATAGTGTTTTAGTCGCCTTCTGATGAATATACCCGTTCCGCCATGTGCTTTGCCATCAGGGTGGTGTGTGGCGTAGAAGGAGTAGCCCGGGATCTCGAATTTATATTTAATTGTAAGGTGCGTTTCAGAGAGCAATAAAACATCAGTTTCTGTCTCGGATAAGTATTTTATGAGCTCAAGTTTGTGTTTCGATACGCCGTTTACGTTCCAGGAAGTTATTTTGAACGAAGGCATTTTAAGTACAGAGTTTTTGTAAGATTAGATTTTGCGTTTTTAATATCTCTTGAAGCATATTTTGCATTAATAATGTAGTCTGGGACATACATTGTATAAAATTAGCAATTATATTTTCAAGAGAGCTATGTGGTGTGGGTGGTGTTATTTTCTGAGTTATACAATGCTGTGGGACTTCATTTTTCTGAGATTGTTGGAGTGTACGCTTGGTAGTATCTGTTACCTTCTCTGGCACTACGGTGGATATTTGTTGCGAGCCAGGTCGCAGTGCGGATGCGTATGTAATGTTGGGAGTGCTAGTTAGGAAAGTACGTGGAAATTGCATCGTGGCTTTTGTCTCGGGTCGGTTATGGGCAGTTGCAGTTACTTTGCGCTGATTCATTCGGTTTTTCAGTTCTTTAAAAACTGGACAGCCTCTATAATTAGCAGTGTGATTACCCCAGCAGTTACTACATTTTGTTAATGTTGTGTCTGTTTTGTTTACAGTGCATATTGAAGACTCGTGAAGGTCACCACACGATACACCGACAGAAGGTAGGGTACAATACGATTTCATGTGCCCAAATTCCTGACAGTTTGTACACTGCACAGGGTCTTTGCGCTTGTGAGATTCCTCTACAGTGATTCTGCGGTGAAGCAAGTATTGTAAATTGTATATTGGGTGAATGTTGTTTCTTTTTTCTGGTTTATTCACATGAGAGAGCTCGACCTTGAACATTGGCTGGGGGATTTTGCTTCTGTTTAAGATGTTGATCACAACCCTAGTTGGGAACCCTTTTTCCTCAAGAGCACTTTTAATTTCATTAGTGTCAACTCCAGCTTCTATTCCTTTTATAACCACTATCAGCCCTTTACTACTCTTAAGTTGGTACGTATAGTAGTTTTGTTGGCATCACTGAGGAATTTCGAAACTATCTTGTAATTGTTCTCAGTATAGAAATCATTTTTGTACAGTATTGTGGAGATGGAGTCCTGTTGTACAAATTGGTGTTACCATTAGATTGATTGGTAGTAAAAGCCCTTTCATCATAGTCTGCCCAGTCCCATCCGATTTTAAAAGTGGCGGCTGGTGGAAGGTGCGATTTGTGAAGTGCTTAGCAGCCTTCCATAATGAGTAGTTAGTGTCAGATGTCGGCGATAATGTTTTTGTCATTTGGATCTCTCGTCCTTTGCCAGATCTTACGCAGTTTGTTTTTGTTCGCGACTTGAATTTTTATTGAGCGGGGGGAAATATAGTTGACCTCTTTTGCATTAAGATCAGGCGTTGCTCTATTAGCTGCATTGTTTATAATATCATTCAAGTATATCACTGACTTTTCAATATCGTCATTTTATTGTGAGGCTATTGTCAATAAATTCTCTGTACGTCTCCCAGTCAGTTCTGAAATTATACATTTTGTACGCGGGTTGATCTTTTTTTATTGCGCAACTATATTTAACTTGTATTGGTGAATGATCGGAAGAAAGTTCAAGTCGGGAATCAATTTTGAAATGTGTTATATTCATGTTTTTTAATACACAGAAGTCTATTAAATCCGGTATTTTAGTCAGATCTGTTGGCCAATATGTGGGTTCACCTGTACTCAAGTGCATCCCCCCAATCGTTTGAATTGCACTTAGCAAGTTTTTCCCTTTAGTGTTTGTCAGACTTGAACCCCAGTTTACATGTTTCGCGTTGTAATCACCTGCTACGAAGAACCTTGGAGCAAGCTCTTTAAAGTAGTCCTTAAATTCAGCTGTTGAGATTGAGTGTCTAGGAGGGCAATAAATCGCTGCTATTGTGAAAGGTCCATATATGTCTTCTAATAGCAATTTGGTCAACTGAATGTGAGCGTGTTGATAATTTTCTGTTCAACGTGTCGAGTATTGTTTTTAACAATGATAGCCGTGCCACCATGTCCTGAACCATCCGGGTGATTTGTTTTATATATTTTATATCCGGGAATGCTCAAGTAGTGATTACTTGTGCAATGGGTTTCAGAGATTAGAGCTACGTCAATCATATTGTCATTTAGAAATAGTTGGAGTTCATATGTTTGTGCAAACCATTGGCATTCCACGCAATAATTCTTAATTTATTGTCCATTTTGTTTGTCAAGTTTGGTTATCAGGATGGTGATTATATTCATCATGTTAGTCACCTGTTGAATCAATTTCTTCATCATGATTTTAAGTTCAGCTGAATCGTTATTTGTTTTGATGGGAGGAATTACTTTCTAAGGTTGGATTCTCAGTTGAGATGACTTTAGATTTTTGGGTTGGTCGGTTGATTGGCTGGGGTTGGGGAGTCGCAGCTGTAATTTGCGCGTAGCTTATACCATTCTCCACTTTACTGGACGTTATGGGCATTTGCTGAACTTTTGTGAGATCCGTCAATATTTTGGGTCGAAAGGCAGGAAACCGTTGGATTTTAAGGGTTTTGTATATTTCACAACCCTTGTAGTTGGCTGTATGAGCTCCACCACATAGAGCATATTTTATTTTAGTAGTTGACTCCATACAACAGTCGATTGTTTTGTGCTTACCAGCATATATAACATAAAGCACTGCTTGTGTCAACAGCTTCAATAGTAGCATCAACAACAACAGTTTTCTCAACAACTGCTTCGATCCAATCCTTCTACTGTCACTGCGACTACCCAAAACTTCATCCAACATATCGAAATATGGACAATTTGCGTGCAGCGCCGCTTGTGTTATTTTGTTGCGCTTCCCCTTATAATTTTTTTGTATGCCTTTTGTTACGAGTTCTTTGGCAACCTCTTCAAAAATGTTTATATTGCTTTTACTAGCTTTAAGATATGCGAATCTTTAATGATTGCCAACATCTCGATAACTTCCTTCTCCCTCACTTTATAAAATTATGGCTTTGGGAAATTTGTGTTTGTTTACTTTGAAGAGTTGTGCTATGTACAAAAAATGCAATATGAAAATATTTTTTATTTTAAATTTCCATTGCATAACATAAAATATAATTCTATAAAGCTTATCTTGGTTTTTAATAAAGTTTTACAATGATTTTTCCGTATATATTTTATAAACACATTGAAAAAAATTAAAAGGAAGCAGAATATTTATTCCTCATAGCAAGTATGCACGAAAAAACATTTTAGGAACAGCTGATTTTAATGCGACCTAAAAATGCTGAGTGTTTATGCGACTACTTAAATCGACTTAAAAAATACCATCGCATTAAAAATACGGTATTGCTAAAACCGCTAAGTGCGTTAATCGCATTATAAACGTGTTTAGCATGCGGTCGTACTTATTTCGAACGAAGAAGGATCGACATAGCTATCGCATAAATGTAATATGTGTTACATTGCATCTGGAATGCAGGAAAGAGCGCGAAGTAAGTTTTCATCAGTAACGGCAGTGTAACCAAGCCGGAGAAGTATAAATAATTTAATTGCATTTCGGTGACATTGAGTAGAATAAATTGGATACGGTGGATGTTGGTATTTTCCAATATGTTGACTGTGTGCAGTCTCATTCTGTTAATGCGAGTTTAGCACGAGACTAAGGTTTATATTTTCGATTTGTATTACAGCTTCAGCTAGCCAAAATAACCTTTTTTCTTGTTTAATCTTTTATTTTTTAAATTTTTATTTTAATCGTATTGTTCTTTTTTATTTTGCAGATTGCACTACTGGTTTCTTGCTATTCCATATTGGATTCTTATATTATTCTTTGATGAATGTAGGCGTTACTCTCTTCGTAAATATCCCGGAAGTTGGATTGACAAAAATACTTATTTTTAAATAATACATCTGTATACCAATATAATCACTATATTTGTTAGAACTAGATGTCTATCTGCTGCATAAGAATGATGCTTCCAGTTAGAATTAAAGGCCAAGACTTAATGTGTCCTTATAGTATTTTTCACATAAGTTTAATGTAGCGCCCAATGTAACAATATGGGGATGAGCTGTCTAAAAATTGAAACGTGGTGATGACTTCATGAATATTTTTACACAAAATGTTATTTTAGGAGTACATGTATTCTATCAAAATTTGGAGCTGAAAAATAAAACGCTTATCTTCTCTATATTTATATGAAAGTGGATTTAGACACCAAAACCGCTGGACCGATGATGATGAAGTAAGAAAACGTTTTACTTTTCTCGGTCCACGTGATATCAATTATCGATTTTGTTTTTTTTTTTTTTTTTTTTATGTTTTATTCATCACGAGCTAGCCCGGCTTTGTTTAGCCTGAAATTTTTTTTTTTTTTTTATTTGTAAAGGAGATTTTGAAATAAAATATAATATTCCTATCTACAATAACGCCTCTCTGTACACAACTAAGATTCTAAAAAAAATTGCGCTTGTGCCATCAACACGTGATAGAAGAAACTTCTTAAAAATATACAGAGACAGATCATCTCACAGTCTGTCAGCCTGTGTGTCTGTATATTGCCTTTGGTTTCTTTGGCGTATGTAATTGTTGTTGTTGTGTTTACGTTTGCCGTCTGTCCCCTTTTGCACATAAATTAGATCATTAGCGAGCTTCTATGTGTTTCTCTTTTCTTCATACATTCGCTTAGTTTTGAACAACACACAAACTGTTTGCTTGCATGTTTTTGTCATGAACATTTTTATACACACAAACTGCATGTTATTGTTGTGGAAATGTAATGCCTTATTTGTGTCATTTCCCGTGGATTTTCCAAAAATTTTATTATTTGTTGGGGATATGCCAACAGAATTACACTTTCTGTGAAAATTTCATTAGAAACAGATTATTCCAAAATGTGACGTTTTGTATTTTTTTCACTCAAATTTTCAGAATAAATTTTTGTTCAACGCCGCTAAAGAACAGGTAGAAATCTTTTTCTCTGGCGTGTGTTCCTCTTCGTGGTGTGCCTTGACATACACGGTTACTTTCGATTACGTGATCGACACCGATTACACCTCGGTTATCGCTCACAGCTGCCGTAAGAGTATATGTATAGTGAAAATGACAGTATTTCTCCACTATTTAATGGATGTTATTATAAATATAAAATAATGTCCTGCAGTGATGCAGCAGTGTTTCATAGATTTTCAGGCAGCATAACTTTTCCTTCTAGTTTTGGATGTGTTCCAACACCAATTTTTTGTAGAAAGTCGGAAAACGGTTGTGCCCGCATATTTAAAGTTATTTATATGCATTGGCATAACATGTCGCAATAAACTTAAGACATGCTTTAATTTCATCAGTCCTCGTTCCTTGTATTATTATTATTACTGGTAATGTGTGTATAAAACCACCAAAGAAAAGCTTTGTGACGCCACACATGAGCCGATCATCTTGTCTTATGTCTCGCAATGTACTGTCTACTGCGTCAACTGCTGTACGGTTTTTCATTGTGCATTCATCCCATATTATTAAACAGAAATCTCATAAAACCTGTGCTTTGCCAGTGTTCCTAGATATGTTGCAAACTGGACAAGGGAGTTTGGAAAAAATATATTGGGACTATGCATTAATTTTAAAGGTTTTTTTCACCAAAAATGGGGCTTTATTTCGATTTCAAAATGGATTGATACATCATTCAAAGTACTGTCCGTCGCTAGCCACAACCTTTTCCCATCTTTCTTTCAATTTCCGGATTCCGTTTCTCCAAAATTCCGGCTTCTGGGCGGCTATGAATGAATCGATCCATTTTTTGGTCTCTTCATATGAAGAGAAGCGGTGTCCAGCCAGCTTACGCTGCATCTCCCGGAACAAGTGGTAATCCGAAGGAGCAATGTCTGGGCTGTACGGCGGGTGGGGTAGCACTTCCCAGTTGAGCGTTCCAAGGTATGTTTTGACGACCTGTGCAACATGCGGCCGAGCGTTGTCATGCTGCAAAATAACCTTGTCGTGTCTTTCGACCGTTTCCGACCGTTTTTCAAGCAATGCTCGGCTCAAACGCATCAATTGACGTCGGTAGACTTCCCCAGAGATGGTTTCGTTGGGTTGGAGCAGCTCATAGTACACCACACCCTTCTGATCCCACCAAATACAGAGCATGAGCTTCGAACCATGAATATTCGGCTTGGACGTCGATGGCGCCGGTGGGCCGGGCTTGACATATGTTTTTTTACGCTTTGGGTTATCGTAATGGATCCACTTTTCATCGCCAGTCACAATACGATGCAAAAAACCCTTCCGGCCAAGTCGTTCAAGCAGCAATTCGCACGTGAAAAATCGGCGTTCGACGTCTCTCGGCTTCAACTCGTATGGCACCCAATTACCTTGCTTTTGGATCATTCCCATCGCTTTGAGACGTCTGGAAATGGTTGCTTGGTCAACGTCCAACGTTTCGGCGAGCTCTTCTTGCGTTTGGCACGGGTCTTGGTCCAGCAATGCCTCCAATTCTGCGTCTTCGAACCTTTTTGGCTGGCCAGGTCGCTCCTTGTCCTCGGTATCAAAAACACCACTTTTGAAGCGTCAAAACCAGTACTCACAGGTTGAAATCGATGGAGTATGGTTCGGGTAGGCATCCAACAGCAATTGACGGGCTTGGGTGGTATTTTTCTTCAAATTGAAGCAAAAAAGCAAGGCTTCCCGCAAATTGCGTTTTGACGGCACGAAAGTTGACATACTCGGAGCACAAAAAAACTATGTTGTGTACACTTCAGCGAAATGACAGATACTGGTAAACAAAGCCTAATGATGAGGCTTTGACATGAATATAGTTACAGTATTGCCAGATGCGATACTGTTGTAAATAACGCCATCTGTGTGCAACCTTTAAAATTAATGCATAGTCCCAATAATAATAATAATAATAATAATAATAATAATAATAATAATAATAATAATAAGAATAATAATAAGAATAATAATAATAATAATAATAATAATAATAAGAATAATAATAAGAATAATAATAATAATAATAATAATAATAAGAATAATAAAAATAATAATAATAATAATAATAATAATAATAATAATAATAATAATAATAAGAATAATAATAAGAATAATAATAATAATAATAATAATAATAAGAATAATAATAAGAATAATAAGAATAATAAGAATAATAAGAATAATAAGAATAATAAGAATAAGAATAATAAGAATAATAATAAGAATAAGAATAATAAGAATAATAATAATAATAAGAATAAGAATAATAATAAGAAGAATAAGAATAATAATAAGAATAATAAGAATAAGAATAATAATAAGAATAATAAGAATAAGAATAATAATAAGAATAATAAGAATAAGAATAATAATAATAATTTTGTTCCCGATTGGATATGTACTATTGTTTTCCTACATCTTATATCTTAAATATAAAAGAAAACACTAAATACATTTTTAACAATAAGAGGGGAAAAGGCAGTGGACAATATCGAACATTTTCGAATTGTCTCTTGAATAATGGTCTGGATTACTGGGTGTCTTAGGCCTCATTTTTGATAGCTACTTGCGGCAGCCCAACAACCGCAAGATGCCTCTCAGCGCCACCCGTAACCTAAGTTAGGTCAGATCGACTGGTGTGCTTCGTTTTAAGCGTCTACGTCTAGACAATTCGTGAGATGGAAGGTCTGTTATTTCTAGATTGGTATGTCGCTCTAATGTTTTGTGGTATCTCCTGCTAGCATTAATGATTTCTTCCTGAATCATAGTTACGCCGAGGTCTTTGTGAATTTCATAGTTAGATATAAACCAGTCCGCATTAACTATTGATCGAAGTATTTTCGATTGTTGACGCTGAATGATGTTAATGTTAGTTTTCTTGGCTGTACCCCATAATTGCGTGCCGTACGTCCATATAGGCTTAATTACACTTTTGTATATTACTAATTTCCCATTGGTTGTTAACTTAGATCTACTGTTAAGAAGCGGGTATAGCTGCTTAAATTTTAATATGAGTTGCTCTCTCTTTTTTTGGATATGATGTTTCTACGTCAGTTTACTATCAATATGCATGCCCAGATACTTTGCCACATTGCTTAATGGAATGTCAGTACCTTTTATTTTTAATTGTCTTGGCTGATAAGCTGTCCGTGTTGTGTATATCACTTGCGTCGTTTTTAGTTCATTCACTTTTATTTTCCATTTATCAAACCAATTGCAAGCTTCGTTAAGAATATTCTGCAGCTTAGTTGTTGCTACAACTAAATTTTTATGGGAGT
This sequence comes from Amiota minor, assembly GCA_037043295.1. NCBI lineage: Eukaryota > Metazoa > Arthropoda > Insecta > Diptera > Drosophilidae > Amiota > Amiota minor. Next base: position 49,428 of record JBAMAW010000348.1, read on the forward strand.
ACATTAGTACTGTATCGTCAGCGAAGGTAGCCACCATTGCCGATCTATCTCCTGGAGTTGGGATGTCTGATGTGTATAAAGTATACAACATAGGACCAAGCACGCTTTCTTGAGGGACTCCCGCTCTTATCTGTCTTAGCGTAGAAGATTCATCCTTACATTTTACGTAGAAATAGCGAGAGTTAAGGTAGCGTTTAATGATTTCAAATAGATCAGTTGGAAATACGGTCCTAATTTTACTAAGTAGGCCGTCGTGCCAGACTTTGTCGAAGGAATTTTCTATGTCTAGAAAAACACCAACACAGAACTTTTTTTCATCAAGGTCCTTTAAAATTTTGTGAGTTACTCTGTGGACTTGTTGAATTGTGGAGTGACTTTGTCTAAACCCGAATTGGTGGTCAGGTATGATTCTGTTCACGTCTAGTATTGGTTGTATTCGGTCAAGTAGGAGACGTTCAAATACTTTAGAAAGTAAGGGCAATATGCTGATTGGTCTGTACGAGGACGCCTTGGTTGGATCTTTGCCCAGTTTGGGTATGGCTATTATTTCAGCAACCTTCCATAAAGATGGGTAGTGCTTTAGTCTTAATATCGCATTGAACAAATTTCTAATAAATAAATTTGCCTTCGCAGGGAGCTCTTTGAGTAACTTTCCAGTTATTTGGTCATAGCCTGGCGTTTTTCTCTGACTAGTGCGCTTTTCAATACAGTGCCTAACTTCATTGGTTGAAATCATTTTTGTACAGTATTGTGGAGATGGAGTCCTGTTGTACAAATTGGTGTTACCATTAGATTGATTGGTAGTAAAAGCCCTTTCATAATGGTCTGCCAGTAGTGAAGCTTTGTCATAGTTGGTTCTAGCCCAAGTGCCATCCGATTTTAAAAGTGGCGGCTGGTGGAAGGTGCGATTTGTGAAGTGCTTAGCAGCCTTCCATAATGAGTAGTTAGTGTCAGATGTCGGCGATAATGTTTTTGTATAATTTACAAATTGTTCATTTTTAAAATTCCTTAGACTGTTTTTCAAATCTTTGATTCCTTTGTTAAGTTTAGCTTTGTGATTTGGATCTCTCGTCCTTTGCCATATCTTACGCAGTTTGTTTTTGTTCGCGACTTGGATTTTTATTGAGCGGGGGAAAATATAGTTGTCCACTTTTGGATTAAGATCAGGCGTTGCTCTATTAGCTGCTTCGTTTATAATGTCATTCAAGTATTGTATATCACTGACTTTTCAATATCGTCAGGTTCTTTAAGAGGTACATTTATGGTGAGGCTATTGTCAATAAATTCTCTGTACGCCTCCCAGTCAGTTCTGAAATTAAACATTTTGCACGCGGGTTGATGTTTTTTTATTGCGCAATTATATTCAACTTGTATTGGTGAATGATCGGAAGAAAGTTCAAGTCGGGAGTCAATTTTGAAATGTGTTATATTCATGTTTTTTAATACACAGAAGTCTATTAAATCCGGTATTTTAGTCCGATCTGTTGGCCAATATGTGGGTTCACCTGTACAGAAGTGCATCCCCCCAATCGTTTGAATTGCACTTAGCAAGTTTTTCCCTTTGGTGTTTGTCAGCCTTGAACCCAAGTTTACATGTTTCGCGTTGTAATCACCTGCTACGAAGAACCTTGGACCAAGCTCTTTAAAGTAGTCCTTAAATTGAGCTGTTGAAATAATAATAATAATAAATATCAAATAAATATATATAATAAATATCATGGCAGTACCGACATTCCAGCAGGGTTCCAGATGGTCCCTAATAGACGTAATTTTCATGGACAGTTATCTCCTGCGAATATCCTCTTGGTGAGTCAGCGAAACGTATACGCACAGTGACCATCATGCTATTAGTTATTAAAGAGCTTATTGACGAAGACGTGTAGACGTGCTCTTACTTAACTCTGAGTTTTTTCTTAAAATTGTGTGTGAGAATGTGTTCTGGAAATACTTAATATAAATAGGACGATTTGCAAAGGGGTGACGTGTGATCGGTCATACCTCGGAATACCAACATCGGCGCAAGCAAGGAGTAATTGCTCTAATAAAAGTGAGTGTTTAATATACACAAATCTTATCGCTGAAATTGCTGGAAACGGTTTTTCTGTTATCTGAAGCCGAACTTAGATAACATACATATATATCCAAACTTTAATAATATAGAGCTAAAAAAAAAAAGTTTTTGGCGTAGTCTAAGTTCATCCTAGTCAGAGCTTTAAGCTCATCTCTACTAAAGCTTGGGCCGTTGAATTTCAAATTGTTCGAGTACCCCGGTTGGAAATCTGGAGCTGTGACAACTGATTGCAACGGTTGGGAAAAAACACTGGTCAATCGTTGGATATGTCTTCGACTACCAATAGAATGGTTAATTGAATCCAGAGGATGTTCTGGGCCCTTTTCGAAGTAGCACGATAACGCCGCGGACACCACAGAAGGATTTTGAGACGACAGCGATGAGCACTCAGACTGGGCATGATGCTAACCCCTTGACAAAGGATTGTGCTAACGGAGAGTCATTTGAGGCGAAGATAAAAAAGCTGGGTGACATGATTGATAGCCTCAACGTTTTCTATCGTGACAAAAACAACGTTCACCACAAAATTAAGAGGCTGGGCCGTCGATCGAGACGGTATTTCTTGAGGTTATAGCTGATGACCATATGCATAGGATATGCACATCCAGAACTGATGTTGAAGTAGGCGTCTGCTTGAAGCCCGCACGAACGCAAAATGAAAACCCCGGGCGGAAAAATTATCCTGGACGGCAAAGTAATCCGGGACGGTCACTACAAGGTGATTATTCTGGCGCAGCGGTACCCCACGCGACTCTTCAGGCGAACAAAGTGGAGGGCATGGGTCTGCAGACAAAATCGGATGGACTGCTGCCAAAAGCAGAAAAAACAATGCCTCAAAAATAAGAACAAGGCCAGAAGCTATTATCATTGCGGCAAAAGGATGTGGCGAACACTGACATACTCCGAAAGGTGGGAAGTAACCCTGAGTTAAAGGCATTGGGCAACGCCACCACAAAGATAAGAAGGACAGCGAAAGGGGAGCTTTATTTGCAGTTGAAGAGGCCTGATGGTGAAATTAAGCTTAAATCTTTCCATTCCACCTTAAGCGATGCTATTGGAGAGGTGGCAGAGATAAAAGCAAAATCGCATGAGATAACGCTAGGGCTTGGACGAGATTACTGAGGCAAATGAAATATGCGAGGCGATAAGGGAGGCATGCAATATTTCATCCATCAATGAATCTGCAATCCGGAGCATCCGAAATGCATACGGTGGAACTCGGCTTTTATATCCTTACCAGCAGCTGATGCCAAAAAGGTCTTGGAAGTAGGGAAGATTAAAATCGGGTGGGTCTTATGCAGACTCAGCCAGGCAGACAAGGATCCGGTGACTAGATGCTTCAGATGTCTCGAATACGGTCACATTGGGCGCAACTGCAAAAATTACGTGGAATGCGATAGTGCTACAGATGTGGTGAGGAAGGTCACCTAGCGAGGAATTGTAAAAGACCCACGAAGTGCATGTTTCGCTCAGATAAACACGATACACGCAGCACGGAATGTCGTGTTTATAAGGCAGCTGTGAAGAAGCGCAATTAATGAGAATACTACAATTAAACCTCAATCATTGTGCGGTTGCGCAGGATCTTCTTGTGCAGCACGTTAAGGATGCTAAGGTCGATATTGCTATACTTAGTGAGCAAAACAAAAATTTTGATGGCCAACAATGGCTAGCTGATGCGACTAGCACTTCAGCAGTTTTGATTTGCGGTCAAGATATGCCGTTGGGCATGCTTATGAAGGCAGATCAGTTCTACGTGCGAGCAAACATTGCTGGAACTCATGTATACAGCTGCTATACTCCTCCTCGGCTGGACAGACATGAGATTGAAGGAGTCATTGATAGCTTGATACAGGACGCTAGAAGCAAAAGTCCCATTATAGTCACTGGGGACTTCAACGCGTGGTCGACAACATGTGGATGCAGTAGGACAAATTCTAGAGGCCGTATATTAGTGGACGACAAAAAAAACCTATGTTTCTTGAATAGAAATCTCCTGTGGAAATCCTCTTGGAGAGTCAGCAAGACATATATGCATAGTGACCATCATGCTATTATCATCGTTCTCGACACACATAGACGCACTGGTACTGATACTCGCAGAACTAGTGTTTTTCGTGGTTGCAAGCAACATACGTTTGATGAGAAGGCCTTCACATATATCTGGAACGACTCCACCCTACCGGTTGTGCCTGCGAATATTTTCGCAGAGAATGTAGCACAGGCACTTGCTATGTCATGTGATGCCTTTATGGTACGTAAATTTGGGACGAATAGACGAAAGCCTGTTTACTGGTGGAATCAGGATACTGCAGACCTCCCTTCCCAATGTCACCATGCGCACCGGGTATATCAACTGTGTAGGAATGAGGAACTTAGAAGTATTCTACAGGAGCAGTTTAGATTGAAGCGGCGTCAGTTTAAACATGCTATACGCGACAGCAAAAAGACTTAATTCGCTGAGCTGTTTGAATCGGTAGAAGCCGATCCATGGAGGTTAGGTTACAAAGTTATCACCACAAAGCTGAAAGGTGGCAATTCAAAGCAGCCAACTTGCCCTAAATTGCTACGAAGGATTGTTACAACACTGTTGCCGCGCTATGAGAGAAGTAACCTGGGCTATACCGACTCAAACCACAGCGGAGAAGTCATGGGTGTTCCAACGACGGAGGTGTTAGAATTGCCGAAGACACTTAAGGCATCGAAGGCACCAGGCCCAGATAGGATTCCCAATAAAGTGCTGAAACTGGCTATGCTCGAACGAGCGGACACCTTTAGCAAGCTGTAGAGTTGTTGCCCGCAGGAGGTAATTTTTCCAGATAGATGGAAAATTCAAAAGCTGGTCCTAATACCGAAAGAAAATAAGCCATGTGAGGAACTTTCTTCATATAGGCCCTTATGATTGTTGGATTCTATGAGCAAAAATATTTGAACGGATTGTGCGAGATCGCATGGAAACTGCAATGCAAGTGCTGCTGGCGGCTTCTCACAACATCAATATGGTTTTCGTAAGGGGCGCTCAACGATCAATGCAATGAAAGTGGTCAAGAACATCGCCGAAAACGCCATTAAAGGTACTGGATGGAAAGGTGCTAAGAAATATTGTGCTGTAGTGACGATCGATATCCAAAACGCGTTTAACACTGCAAAGTGGCACCATATTATGGAAGCTGTTAGAGGTTTCAATGTTCCACAGTACCTGATCCGAGTGGTAGCTGACAATTTCAGCAGAAGACGGTTACTGTGCGGAGGGCAGAGAGATCGAGTATGAAGTCTCAGGAGGTGTACCGCAGGGATCAGTTTAGGCCCCCTGCTATGGAATGCTTTGTATGATAATTATTGAAATGCCCAACAACGTAAGGGTGGTAGGCTTTGCCTATGATTTGGTAATTGTGGTGGTGGCTAAGTTTATAGATGAGCTCAGGTTTGACTGCAACAATGCTGTTAGGAGAGTTGGTGTCAGGCTGAGTCAAAAAGATCTGCGCCTTGCCGAGCACATAACAGAAGTACTGCTTGTCAGCAAACGCAGACTGACGGAACACCTCAGCGTAACGGTTGGCGACATCGAAATTGTGTCACAGCCATCTTTGAAGTTTTTGGGAGTGGAATTGGACTCCAAAATGACGTTCAAGCAACATTTGACGCAATCAGCTAATAAAGCATCAAAAGTATCAGGTGCTGTCCTCATTCTGATGCCGAGCTATGGAGCACCCCGGACGCAAGCGACGACTGTGGGCAAGTGTCGTAACGTCGGTGCTAGTCTATGTTTACAGTTTACAGATCATGTGACTTCCGCGTCTGTGCTGCTTTTCGAACGGTATCCAGCGATGCAATCCTGGTCATGGCGAGTATGATGCTTGTTCACTTAGTGGTTGCAGATAAAAGTCAACTATTTGACGATAAAAGGAGCATTGGGGAGGTGAGAAGGCAAAGGCGGGTCGACCTATCGGGTTATTAATAACGTCGAAGAATGGGTCAGCAGAAAGTTCGGTGAGGTCAACCATCACTTTGCGCAGTTCCTGAGCGGTCACGGATGTTTTAAATATCTGCATAAGCGGGTATATGATGGTGATCCCTACTGTCCGAGTTGCATATGCGAAAACGAAAATGCAGAACACGTCTTCCTGCATTATCCAAGTTTTGATGTTGCCAGATCAATGATCTCACCTGAATTGGGACGTCAGGACGGAAGCCAGGCTGAAGCTCAAATCATGGCAGAGCTGCGGCGTATCGAACGATTACGACGAATTCAGAGGAACGGAAAAGTAATAGGTCATTAGTTTGATATTTACAAGAAGATCTACTTAAATTAATTTTGATTTACATGAGGTAAAAGCAGACTTAGAGCTATAATACTCTATCTTTCCTCCTTGACGTAATGCTTTGCGATAGTGCCAGAGGGACTGTAGGACTTGGGACGGTGGGGTTTAGTGGGTGGAAGTCCCACACTTCGAATAGTAGATTCATTTGGCTTTCAATGCTTCCCCATAGGAAAAAAAATCCACACAAAGTGCATTGCGTTTCGTCACAATGCAGAAGATTGATTCCTCCAGTGCAGATTGCTCAAAGTGATGTCTAAGATGTTGATGTTGGACTTATCGAAAAGACATGCCAGGTGTATTCTTTGCCCAAAAGATAATAATTAACATGGTTTTGAAGCTATAAATGCGAAAGTTTTAAGAAGGCCATGCGGGAGCTAAAAGTAAAACTTAAGTTAATGTCTACAGTTTAATTTAAATCGGTGCAGTAAGCCACATGGTTTAAAGTCTCAAATAGCTACAGTCGCGGAGGGAGACTTTCTGCCTGTTATAGTGTTTCTACAGTGAGCTGAACTCTCAGTTATTAAAACCGCTACCGCAAGCTATGCATAAGCTCGGCTGGTTGCTACGGCCGTCAAGTAACTGATTGCTCAACAATAAGAGAACTATTTATAGACAAAAAGTGACACCCCTTTTGCTATCACGTACTACTGCTGCAAGCAGGTTCAATGAACTCAGGCCTGCCAAAACAAGACACTTTTCCTCATTACTGAGGCTTCTTGGTTTGTGCGTGACTCCATCTTGCACAGGGACCAAAACATAACCACGGAGTGGCAATCGTCATAAACAAAGGCTATAAAGCCATCCAAACCGCAAGGGGGCAACTCTCAATAATGGTGTGAGCCGACGCCGTTTAAAGAGGCTACATCCCAATAATTTTCTAATTAGAATGTCACCAGTCAGTACACATACAGCTTTTCATTACTAAGGCCGAAATATTTGTATGGGAGCATTATGTAACAGGAGTGCAAGAGTCTTAAAATCTACACGGTTGTTAAAGAGGGTCAACTAATTGTGCTCCTCAAATTTCAGTTCGATAACACAAAAAGCAAAAACGTTTTTCTAATAGGAAGGCAAATTTGAATTTGGGTTTGTATAGAAGCTATACGCACCAGGAACTCTAGTGCCTTGAAATTTACGAGGACATTGATAAAAAAAACTTATAGTATATAGTTTAGTTGAATTGGACAAAAATGAAAAAAAAGAAAGAGATGTCGGTGGTGTAGAGTGAAGCTTCATTCAGAGCAAAAATTTTAATTAGGATAATTTTTTTCTTTTTTTTTTTATTTATTCTACCAATTCATTTTTGTAAATCAACTTAAGTACATTTTTCCAGAGTATAGGAATTCATTTACCTCACAACTATTATATAATATTAATATTGTATTAGCGGTAAGCTTGATTCTCCACTTTTTTTAATACACTTCACGATAGAATAGTGTTGGGCGCTGTTTAAACGAAACGTGGATTCACTGGTACACACCAGAGACGAATAACCGACCGATATTTCTCTTTTTCCATTTTTGTAAAACTGACCGATACGCTTGCTTCCAAGGACTATCAAAACAAAACTAATGAAGGGAATTGACTGAAACGTTGACAGTAGGCTACTAAAAGAATGTACTGCACGATGGTAATACTCTTTTGTAAAAGCAGCGCCATCGGGCTGTGAGGCTAAGTACTTCTTGATTGACCCTCGTACTATGAGGGGGAACTTTCCTCGGGTATTGACTAAGAGCTGGTCCAAGAACGCGTTATATGCCACTCCTCTGGGGTAGTAACTTTATCCAGTTCCCAGCATTCTACGTTTTATGTTGGCAGAGGGTTTTCAAGCCAGCTTTTTCCTCCAGGACATTGGTTATGGTCTCTTCATACTTCTTTGCAATATTGCTGCTTCCACCTTTAAGCTCCAGTAGAAGTTCACCTTTCCGCGTTTTCCTAATCTTGTTTTCCTTTGAGCCAACTTCCTGTAGCTCTGGTTGGTGTTTAATCAGCTATAGCTATAACTACAGCATCCGGTCATATACGCTGTCGTTTCTCTATGCCTTTTCCCTTCTCCTTTTTCCGTGGCCTCCTTCTCACTTCCTTCCAATCATTATCAAGTTTAGTGTTACTGGTTCCTGGTTTCTGGTCACTGGTTTCGCCTGATGAACTACTATGGATCCATGTTTCTTAGACGGGTGACTAGATTAATCTTCTTCATGTCCTGCTCTAATCGGTTCTACTAGCTTCCCATGAAGCCTCACCAAAGGAGTCACAAGAGGGTCACTATCCAATGCATGCCTGCTTTTTGAAGTCCAATGTAAAATTTTCCGCACCCTGGCAGCACCTGATCAGCTGTGTGAATGGGACAGTTGCTTTGTACCTACCAAAAAGCAACAAATTCACAAAGATGATAAAATAACAAAATACCACAAAAACTATCACCGGCCCCGATTCCGACGAAGAGAGCACCGGATGAACTGGCACAAGTCACTTCGGAACCCGATACACACAAAGTTTGCACGATTATAATTAAAAAATCGAACTGCTATTTTATATCCTTATGTTTTGAGCAGCAAAAATTTACATCTATACTTTTACTCTTTTACTTTCCCACGTCTGAATAGTGCAAGCCTGTATTCGTGCACCTAAAGTCTGTTCTAATGATGGTTCAGCGTATCTGACTGTTCCTCCGAAATATTGTTCAATTGTACATTCTTCGAAGCTTTCTAAGATTTTTCCAAATTATCCAATGAGAGCCTAAATGAACGGCGTGGCAAGATGAAACTCAATTCGGATGCTCGTTCGAATCACAATTATTATATTGTAGTAAAATTAAATTGCTTAGTTCTTACACGACACCAATAACAAATTTATAATTTACAAATTTTCGGTTGGAGTTAACAAGTAATGTTGGTGACGTTGAATATAATGTTAGTGTAGTGTGGTTATGATTTAACGGCGACTTATAACTCAACGGAATGACGAAATTACTCATTATCAAATGATGCGTTACATTAGCACTAATGAAACAATTTGGAGGATTCTTTCCTACCCAATACATGAAACGCAACCACTTATCAATTTATCTACTTTAAAACAGAAAACATATTACAAAGTGCAGCGGGTCCACCGCGCACAACATTGACTGAGTTTTTGAATTATGTCAAGCTGATTCATTTGCCAGAACGTTGCTAAATATATTCGGAAATACCACAATGTTATACTTGGAATTAATGTATTTCCAACAGATGCTTTGGGAAGGCTTTACGCGATTGACTGCAACAATGCTGAGTGTTCTTACCTGCGTTTTTTGTTAATAAAAGTCCATGTACCGACGCCATTCCAAAATTTAAGAACCATTGCAGGACAATTGAGTGAAACGTATCGTGAGGCAAGTCAACAATTGCATTTATTTGAAAATGACATCTTCTAGGATCTTACACTTGCTGGTGCCTAAATTTCTGCCCAGCCCCATCAAATACATACATTATCAACAGACTTCAAAAAAAGGAGGAGGTTGTCAATTCGTCTGTATTCTTTTTTATATGTGTTACCACGGAACTCTTTCCTAGGTAAACCGATTTTGATGTTTTTTTTATGGTGGTGCTGTCGTGTGGTCCAATATAAATTTCATCAACGACAACAAATTATTTGTTAATGATTATTCAAAAAGTAACGTTTTCACTTTGACTTTGATTTGATTCGCACACTTTCGAACGTAAAGCGTTAGTTTATACCAAATAACAATGAAACATGTCTATTAGGCATGTGCATGATTACAATTAAAACGGCTTTTGAACTATTTACTCTAAAATGTGTTCTTCATTTGCCGAGCAGTGATTATGATTATATGTAGTATGTAGTAGGTAGACAAATATGTTGTACCGATGTAGTAATGATTAGAACTAAAGAACCAAAGCAAGTAAAGTGATTTATTATAACAAATGCAAAAAATAAAAACTCCAAAGCAAGAAAAGAAACAAAGGAAGCAAAGGAAGCATTAAGAAAGTGGTAGACAAAGAGAGAGAGGGAGAAAGTTGAGAGAATGAAGATGTATGGGACGCTGTTGTTGTTTTGCTATTTTTCGAAATATTTCTGTGTTATGCGACCGCTCACATTACCTCGCACGTTAAGTATCCTGCGTTCATTTCGACGCGACAACATCAACGTTTTTTATTTATGGTACATACATATAATGTACACTCAATACTTTTCTCAACCATTACTCAAAATTATCAATTAGAAAGAGTATGTTCACTTTTTCTCCCATACATTTTTTACTACTACAAATGGTTATTGATTACAATAAATATCATTACATATTAGGTGGTACAAATAATAGTGGGTAATGAGATTATAATCATGCACATGCCTAATGTCTCACAAAAATAAAACCAAATGCACTGATCAAACGTTCGAGTCGAACATTTATTATTTGACCCATGAATCCATATTTAAGTATGCATACAGTTAACACATTTTTTTGAGAGTTTTAGCTATGTTAATAACTTTACTACTATGAAAAAAAAAAAAAAAAACTAATGTGAGTCGGATCACACGGGAGATGTGTAAACCTATAGTACTTGAAGAATTTTGTAAGTTGCAAGTAGTTATGCGTTCAGTATATTTGTTGTCAATTTAAAGTATCTAAACTTTCAGTATTGGATAAATAGATTGAAATATGCTGGTTCTGTTTGTTTTATTTTATTTAAGTTGTATTTGTAAATGTATTAATTAACAATGGTTAGTATTGGCTTATGGTAACTAAAAAAAGAAATATAAATTTTTGACTCTACTGTATTTAAAAATCTATATAAAAAAGCATCTATGGTAGTGAAATTATTAGTTGTTCAGGTTTGTGGAGAATTACTCATATTTAAATCGAAAATGTCAAATAAAAATTTCGATAGGACTTGCGACTGTTTGAAAAGTTTGTATTAAAATCTCCACCCTGTTGTTGCTGCTCGTTTCGTTGTAAATGTTGTTGTTGTTGTTGTGCATTCCATCCAATAAATTTTGGAGCATTCTCGCTCTATATGTCCGTTGATATGCAGCGTTTCTGACCCTTCTTTCTTCTAATGTCCTCTATAACATTAGTTTTAATTAATGTTGTAATATTATTGAATTTTGAGTTTGTAATAGAATTAATATTACCTGCATTTTGCTTTATTTTGCTTATATGCTGTCAACGCTGTTGCTATTGATAATACATTAATCAGCAGTTTAATGACAGAAAGTCAATTATAGAGATTTCAGTTAGTGCGACGGACGCAAACATACTTTCTATTTCTCTCTAGCTCATTACAAATTATATATTTCAAGCCTGCAATGTTCACATACAGAGACCAGAGGTACGTACAATTTAATTTATTTATTGAGAAGCACTTAGAGAGATCGTGGTTTGTTTTAAATTGCAAATCTTATTATAATTATAATGAAAGAGAGATAGAGAGGATTTCGCCCATATAAGATCTTAGTTATTTGATTTATCATAAATAGAGTGTGCTGCTTTAAATCAAAATCATTCTTACATTTTTTTTTTTCAGGGTATATACAAAATTTTTGCACCAATCCACTTTCATACACCTCACACCGATTTCGTCGTACTCTGTTTTACATCTGTATTGTGAAACGAGATTTTTAACCTCTGAGCCGAAAGATATTTAAAAAAGATTATAATTTACAATGTTTTTACAAAAAATATTTTACATATTTACTGTACATAAAGAATTTAAAAGTTAGTTATATACTTAGGTCTATTTTATATATATTACGTTTGATCACCATTATTCAATATTTTCCATATTCTACTGAAATAACCTACAAACATCAGTAATTTTACTCAAACTCAGACATTTAGTATGCATATAAATAAAATCTCCTATTTTTTTTTCTATATTTTCTTTTTTGTATAAAAATTTCATTAAACATATTTTTGTACATGCAATTTTTACTTTTTATATTAATATTATGATTTTATGTTTCATTGAAGTCCAGTCATTTCAAAACACAAAAAAAAAAAGAATATGTTTTAATGAGATTTTTAAGCAATTGATAGATAAGACCTAAAACTTTCCCAGTTTATCACCTTCAAAATACTTAACAATAATAATAATATTTATAAAATAGTGATATGCAAATAAGGCCTTCAAAAATTATGAAAATTAGAGAAAAAAAGATTATAAAACAAAAAATAATGTTAAAAAAAACGTTATGTACATTCAGAGTCTCGTAAGTTTATAGTAAACTAAAGATCTCTCTGGTATGTGCGTGAAAAATAAGACGATATCAAATTTATTTTCCATTATTTGTAATGCAGTTTTATAATTGACACTATTTTAGTACCAGTTCGACAAAAGTGAGGTATGACCGCAGGTGCTGAAAAATCTATCTCAATTTTGTATATTTAGAAAATGCAGACAAATATGTTTTCTTATTTTATTGTATTGTATTGAAGTAAACTCTTAATGTTGTTGTCTGATTCTGAGTCTTATAGATATTTCACCATGCTTGTTATTCTCTCAACGCTCCGCCGTCATTCTCTGTTTGACTATATTGTCTCATTTACGCCTTCGCGAAGTAAGTACGTATGAAAGAGGCAAATATAGGCAAGTGCTCACTTTTAAGAAATTTTTTGACCACTTATACAAATTGACTGATAGTACATGCATGATCGTGTTGGGGTCCTATTAGGTTTTCTGTTGCTTTGTAATTATTTAACATATGCTTGACACAAGTCAAGCGCACGCCGGGTGAGTTCCGTTGCACTTTTACTTCTTGTTGTTGTTTTTTCTTAATGTTGGTAATAATTTATCACTGATAACAAAAGCACGAAACAAGAGACGTCTGCATTTGCTGACGATCAAACTCGGACTCTTCTTAATATAAAAAGTGTTTCTAATGCCGAGTGTATTTTGTAGTTATTACACAGTAACCTGAGCAAACGTTAATTTAAATTTAAGGCGTTGGAAAAATGTTAATACCCAATCAAATTCAACAAAATTAATTTTATTTTATTCATTGTTTAGTTCTTAAACGAAATAGCTTAGAAATAACTGAAGAGACTAATTTAAGAATGAGATTATTTAAAAACTTAAGAGAACTGCTATGTGCTCAGTTTTGCACGTTTCGCACTTATGAAGCTTAAAGCGCCGTTAGATTAAATAAATGCAAAAATATTAACCGTTATTGGTTTTTATGTTGTGTCTGATCTTGGTTTGCTTTTTACTTTTGGTTTTAATTATAAAAAAGTGTTTGAAGTTAGAGCATTGCTTATTAATTGCTTATTATGAGGAAAATAAATATTGATTTAGAAAATAGTATCGTCGTATTAACTGAGAGTGGAAATTCCACAAACAATTGAATATAATTTAACACACTATAGTTAATGTGTAAAAGCGACGAATTGTGGTTCGTGCGCCAAATGTTGGATGACGGCCGCGGCTACTGTCGGACTCAGATGCACGTTTAATGGAACGGGAAATGCTAAAAAAAAGTTCTACGACACCAAAGCAGGCTGCCGAAGAGTCAAATCAGTTTGGTATCAGGTATCATAAAGAAAAAAACAAGCATTATCGACCAAAAACATCAAAGAATGTCTCGCATTCAGAAAAAGTCACTGAAATTGGAATATTGAAGATTGGAAGCGTGTGATTTGGTCGGACCAAGTCAACATCAATCGTTTTCAGACCGATGGAATAAGCTATTACTGGCGTCAACCTAATGACAGCCTCCAAAAACAACATGTGAGGCAAACTGTCAAACATGGAGGAAGCGGTTTAATGATGTGGGGTTGCTTTACATGGTGGCATATTGGTCCACTTGTGAAAATAATTGGTATCATGAAAAAGGAAGACTACCTGAATATTTTGCAGACCAATTTGCCAGATTTTGTTGACTTGAGCGCGTACCCAGTAGAGGAACTCGTTTTCCAACAAGACGGGGATCCCAAAAACACCGCCAATATCGTCAAGGAATGGCTGTCCCAGCAAAATTTCCAGATAATGAAGTGGCCTGCACAATTTCCCGACCTCAATCCAATTGGAAATTTGTGGGCAATAATGAAGAGGCGGCTGGGAAAGTATAAAAGGGCTCCTGAGAACATGGAACATGGAAATGTGGCATCGTGCACAACATGAGTGGCAACAAATTCCTCACACTTTTATTGAGAATCTTGTTGAGAGTGTGCCCAAGCATATTAAAAGTGTGATTAAAAATAAAGGACTGTGGATTAAATACTAAAGCGGCGCTTTAAGCTTCATAAGTGCGAAACGTGCAAAACTGAGCACATAGCAGTTCTCTTAAGTTTTTAAATTTTTCTCTTTGTTAAATTAATCTCTTCAGTTATTTTCTAAGCTATTTCATTTAAGAATTAAACAATAAATAAAATAAAATTAATTTTGTTGAGTTTGATTGGATATTACAATAATATTTTTATAACGTCAAATTGTAAAATTTAATTTGTGTAAAAAATTGGTATAAGTTTTATGAAATTTACAACAAAATCCGTTATTGTTATTGTTGATTGTGTTAACCAATTCCGCATTGAATAATTTTAGTACAAACTCCTCGTAATACAATCAACGGGGTGATATGATATGGGAATAAGATATGAAAGCGTAACAACATACATACGAGTAAGTGGGTGAATTGTGGGTATTGTACTACGAGTATTCAGACAGGAAATGTTGGCAAATGGAATCTTGTAGTAAATACTATGTATGTATTAATGAAAATTGTATAAATTCAATGAAAACAAAGAAATAAAAGTTTACAGGTAAAATACTGTGTGTGCTGTGGACCCTAGGATCAAAATTTCTTGCGGCAGGTGAGTTTAATGCTAAACACCCCCACTGGTGCTCTAGACTTGCAAAACCTAAATGAAAACAGCTCTACAACACATTAATAAACCCAATCAACAAACTTTGCTACATATTGGCCGGCGGATCCAAGGAAAATTCCTGACCTAATCGATTCGTAATATCTCTCGTAATGTGATTTCAACGGAATCTCACGCCGAGCTATCATCAGACCATTCTCCAGTCACTTTTTACTTACTGGAGCATCCCACAAAAAGCGATCTTTTCCTTAAGTTGACATCATGGAAGACTGATTGACTTAAGTATAAAGATGATTATTGAGCGACCAAACTGTGCAATATTATTCATTGCAATGCTCTTCAACGCAATACTGAAAGTAGGCTACTTACAAGCACTTTGGAAGATGTCTCTAATAATTATGATCCCTAAAGTTGGTAAAGACAAATCAATGGTGTCCTCATATCGGCCTATAAAACAAACAACATTATCCCCGCACATCAATTCGGGTTTAGATCAAAACACAATATAATCGAGCAAGTAAACCGTGTACCTATAGGTATCCGAACGGCTTTTAAACACCAAGAATACTGTTCAGCTATATTCATTGACGTTGCTCAAGCTTTTGACCGTGTATGGCATGTTGGTCTCATTTACAAAATAAAAAGCGTGCTTCCACAGAACTCACACCAACTACTAGAGTCATATCTTACTAAAAGGTTATTCGTGGTGAGATGCAAAAATTTCACCTCTAACAAGTACCACATTAATGCTGGCATCCCACAAGGCAGTGTTCTCGGTCCGCTCTTATACGTCAGTTTCACTGCTGATATACCTAGAAATCCCCGCTTTATGACATAGACAATTGGCGTATAAAAGTCAATCCGGATTAATGTAAGCACGTAACATTCACCTTAAACAAGAGAGACTGTCCGTCCATCACTTTTAACAACACCACCGTACCACACTGTACTGAAGTCACCTACCTAGGAGTACATTTGGACAGACGACTCACATGGCGGAAGCATATAGAAGCCAAAAACTTTGCATGTAATTAAAAGCCCAGTCCCTCCACTGGCTCTTAAACCCAAGATCTGGGCTAAGCCTCGATCTAAAGGTGCTATCAGACGAACGAAGACGTGATAGGTCATTAGTTTGATATTGACAAGAAGTTTTAACGTAAATTTGTTTTGATTTACATGGGGTAAAAGCAGACTTTGAGCTGTTATGCTCCCTCTTTCCTCCTTGACGTAATGATTTGCGGTAGTGCCAGGGGGACTGTAGAACGGGAGGACCACGCAACACTGAAAAGTATCTTTAGCTCACCACTATAGAAACTTCAATATATAAACAATCAAGAACAAAAACACAAACAAACAAAAACAAAAACTTTAAAACATAAGAGTCCGAGTTTGATCGTCAGCGAATGCAGACGTCTCTTGTTTCGTGCTTTTGTTATCGGTGATAAATTATTACCACCATAAAGAAAAAACAACAACCAGTAAAGGTGCAACGAAACTCACCCGGCGTGCGCCTGACAAGTATCAAGCATATGTTCAATAATTACAAAGCAACAGAAAACCTAATAGGACCCCAACACGATCATGAATGTACTATCAGTCATTTTGTATATTTTGTGTGTTCATCATGCTTCTGTATAGTCAAACAGAGAATGACGGTGAAGCGTTGAGAGAATAACAAGCATGATGAAATATCTATAAGACTCAGAATCAGTCAGCAACATTAAGAGTTTACTTCATTTTAGTGAAGACATTTATAACGAAGGTTTGACACATATGGAAAGATAATAAGGCTTTTCTAGCTCGGGAATTTTTATCACTGTCCCAGTCTGTGTAAAAAGTGGCATTCCAAAGAAACCTGAGTAACTACGGGTCTGTTCTCACAACTATAAGAAAACAGATTTGTCTGCATTTTCTAAATATACAAAATTGAGATAGATTTTACAGCACCTGCGGTCATACCTCACTTTTGTCGAACTGGTAATGGAAAATAAATTTGATATTAACGTCTTATTTTTCACGCACATATCAGAGAGATCATTGGATAACTATAAATTTACGAGACTCTGAATGTACATAACATTTTTTTTAACCTTATTTTTTCTGTTTTAAAATCTTTGTCTCTTTTTTTTCCTCCAATTTTCATAATCTTCTAAGGCCTCATTGGCATTATCACTATTTTATAATTGTTATTATTATTGTTAAGTATTTTGAAGGTGATAAGCTGGGAAAGTTTTAGATCTTATACTTATTGCTTAAAAATCTCATTTAAAACATATTTTTTTTTTTGTGTTTTCTAAGAAAGAACAAACAGTCGTAGAGGAAATGAAACATAAAACCATAATGTTAATATAAAAAGTAAAAATTGCATTTACAAAAATATGTTTAATGAAATTTTTATGCAAAAAAGAAAATATGGAAAAAAAAAAATAGGAACTTTTATATGCATAATAAAAATCTGAGCCTGAGTAAAATTATAGATCTTTGTTGGTTATTTCAGTAGAATATGGAAAATATTGAATAATGGTGATCAAACGTAATATATATAAAATAGACCTAAGTATATAACTAACTTTTAAATTCTCTATGTACAGTAAACATGTACATACATTGAATGATATAGGGTCGAAGGTGCAAACTTGAAATCATACTTTATTTTAAGTTGACTTACTACTGTTGCTGCTTGTCTTACTTCTTTTGTTGATGCTGTTGATGCTGATGATGTTTTTGATGTTCGTATAAATGTTGTCTGCAAAATTTTTTGTTGTCTCCGGCGTTGTCGCATCCTTTGTTTGACTGTAGAGCAAATGCAGCAATATTATCGTTTCCACTACTGCTGAGTAAAAAATGTTGTTGATGTTCCTGATGTTGATTTGTTGCTCTTTTATTTGTTTTGTTGTTGACGTTGTTATACTTGATTGTTATTATTATAATTTAACAATTTATTATTGTTGTTCACATGATACAAGGTGCAAAGGGTATTTTGTTGTGTCCCCAAAACTATTTGGTTTAATTCGTTGATCGTTGTTGATTCTGTTGTTGTCATTCTTATCATTTTTTGTACTTTTTACATCATTCACGTTGCTGATGTTAATGTTTCTTAAACACGGAACAACTTTTGTGGCGTACATCAAGATTTGTTGGCCAGCACCAAATCATATTACTTCTCATCGTCATTCATTCCAAATCTACTGTTGTTATTGACGCACATAACAGGTGATGTATCTGCCCTGCAAGGAACCCGAACTCATACACACTAGGGAGAAATGAAAATAGAAAAAGTTATTAAACATTTAGTTTATATCGAGATATTTCCTAATTGAGAAATCGGCATAAATAAAAAATGGGCCAAGTGCGAGTCAGACTCGTACACGGAGGGTTCCGTACCAGATTCCCCAATCTGTATGGGAGGTACTCCCCCTAGTGTTCCGATTTGACGGATTCCAACAGATGTACTGCGCCTATATCAGAAACTTATAGTGCCTAAATTTCAGTTCAATAGTCCTAAATACAAAACAGTTTTTCGAATAAGAACCTGAATTTTAATGGGGGTTGGTATGGGAGGTACCCTTCCTAGTAACCCGATCAAACTGAAATTTCGACAATATAAGTTTCTGATATAGGCGCCACCATCTATTAGCTCAAATTCATTATAAATCGACTTCAAGAGCTTTTAAGTATGTGAGTAAGAAAGAATCGAAGATCGAATGTAAAGGGTACTTGGAGAAAAGAATTCTCAAATCTTAAAAGAATTTTATTTGTTCTTTAATTTACCTGGTAATGTACCCATGCTACGTGCATCCAAATTATGGGCAATTAACGACAGAGTTGCACCCATGAAGTTCTCTCATCCTTTATCCTCTTCCGGTGTACATATCGCATGGTGGTTGTTTTGACGTAACCGATGAGATGAAATCACCCTTAATGAATTTTGTGTCAAAGCACATCACCTGATATTGACTTCTTCACCAATCATAAGGGCTTTCATTATTTGTATCTCCTATGAAATTTAGAGAAAACCAAGAGAAGAGAATTTTTATATTTCCAAGTAGGTAATAAATTACATGCGTCAAAAGAACTTACATTTCGAAAATCAATAATTTGTATAATGAGTACCGTCGGTTTCTTGTTTTTCGAAGTAATGCTTTCCTGTATGACTTCGCCACCCTATAAATGGACAAAAGTAAAGGAAAATTAATCATTAAATATAGAAAACAAAAACGTCTTTTCTTAAGTATTTATCCGGAGAGGCTTTCACTTAAAATCATCCCCTTATTTTTTTTTTTTTTTTTTTATTGAATTTGTTGTTGATTTCATTAAAATACATATATTCTGTGTCAAGATACCAAATGAACACTTCACAATGTGGGAAGCCACTAAAATATTAATACTCTCGCTGAACCATCAAAAATAATAAAATACATCAAACGACAGGACCATAGTTGAAAGCATTAATAAAAGCAAAGAAAAACATATCAAAAAAAAAAAAAAAATATATGTGTAGGTGAATCAAAGCGAGTGTAGACATGCTACAAATCAGCATAAATACACTTACATGATTGATTAGAGGGGGATAAAATTAAAAGAAGGGAAAAGAAAAAAGTCTAAACGGTAAACCCAAGCACAAAGTTTCGTACATTTTATCCTTTATTTCGCTTTGCTGCTTCTGGAATATTCTTCGGTTCTTGTTACTGTTTTATTTTTTCCTCTCATTTATTAAGAACTGAGTGCACACAATATTATTAGCCACCCTCGTAGTTTTTTTCTTTCTGTCTTATGATGTTCATGAGAGTGCAGCAAGAGAGAGAGAGAGAGGATGTGAGTTGTAATTGTAAACCGAATTAATGTTTCCGGCATACAATTATCACAACAACAATAACTAAACAAATAACGCACTCACCTCACGTCGGCGCGCAGCATCCACAGGCAACAAAAGCAGCATCAATATGAAGTGAACAAAGAGAAGAGAAAAACGGAGAACAAACCATTGGTTACCGGCGTTAAGAGAGGGAAATCGACGCTTTTTGTAGTTTTGTAGCACAAGTAGCTGATAAAATCGATGATGATGCTGTTGCTTCTTTTGCTGCCTGTTGCATATGTGTTGCGTAGAAAAGGCAGCGGCAAAGTTGGAAGCACTAAACTACCCGGCATTGCACACCACCGGTTGTCACTGTCTTTATTGCTTTCGTATGCGGCGTCATTTGTAGGCATTTTGTTGTTTTTTTATATTACTAAGTTTTTTACATTATTCACATTATTATTAGTTTTTTAGTTTTCAGCAACACTTTATTTCCTTTTTTGTTGTCTCGTCATTTGCAATTTGTTTTTGCTTTGGCAAACACTTTTTATTGTAGTTTGTAGTTTTTTGCAAAATTTAACTATAGAATTGTCTTTTTAATTTGCTTTGTTGAATAAAAATTTTGCAATTGAAAATTTATTTTATTTATTATTCATGTAAATCATTTTCAAACGTTTGATTTTGTTTTTCGCAAATTTTTAGCTTTATTTCAGCCATTTTTGGTTTCTTTTTTACAGCCAGACGCTGCGACCACTTCTAATGATAAAACTACACTATGCTGCCGGTCCTCAACAGCGTCTACAAGTTCTAACCCCTGAGATCAAAGTGGTGAAATTCATGGTGAAAATCTATCGTGACATCTCATTCGCACACCATGGTATAACATTTGAACATCTTTCATAGACTTAAAAATTACCAGCAGCAAACATTGTTTTCACTGGATGGAACAAATATTCTAAGTGGTCATGTCCTCGCGAAGGTTAAGGAACGGAAGTTGTAATAAAGACTCTCAATGCATTTGAAGATAGGGTTATTCCAAATAACAATTCTATAATTCACCGGTGTCTTATGCTTTTAGCAACGAAATGATATGTTTGTTATGTTAAGGTGCGTTTGCACCGTTGAATGTCGTCGTGTCTTTCAGTAGAAATGTAGTTATTATGCGTCATACGAGTGCAACAAAATTTTGTGAATGTGTATGGTTGGTTCCAGCCTTGAAAATAGGATAGTTTCTGACCCGATAAGTGTTGCTTCAATTGACAATAAGAATGAACCACGTGGTCGATATTACTGAGGCTTCAACAGCTGATTAGTAATGGAATTAACTTGAAAACAAAACAAAAAATTATCGAAGCCTCTCTTGGATTTTCTAAGGAATTATTGATCTGCTCACGTATCAGTGTAAAATTCTATATGTCATGTCAACAGTACTGGAAATTTTCGAATGCCACAAGCTACGGCATTTTTGGTGGTTGGCAATACTTGCCTAGCGATACAGTAATCTATCAAAATAAACCTTAACTGATTGGGATTCAAATCAACCAGAAATTCCTTGGTTTTTTAGTTTTGAGTTACTTTGTATCTTACTTTCTTTGTAAACATAGAGAACGGTAAACACATCTTCCAGAAATAAAAACCACAAAAAGTGTCTCCATTTATTACCGTCATTATTAATTATATTTATTATTCTCAACTAATTCCAGTATGTTTTTTCATAGATCAAAAGTAAATCTTTCACAACAAAACTTAAAATAAAATCTCGCTATAAGGCATAAAATTTGTAAAACCCACATATGTAAATTTGTATGTTTTCCTCTCTATATATTTTTTATTAGTTTTCTGAATACCAAAGGATGAGTTTTTATTCTCAGTTTTATCCCCAAAACCCAATTAAATTCTAATTTCATATCAAGACCAAATGCCGTTAATTTACTGGCAATTTGCTTTAGTTGAAGTAACCAAAGCCTTTGCTGTGGACAAATTTGGACAGGTAAATAATAAAATAAAATAGAGTCTTTGCTATCTTTCAAATTCTGTTTCTGTCAGTCGAAGTAATCGCGTCTGTTGCTCGTTTTGTTAACTTAATGTCATCTCATGATTGAGCATTAGGTAGATATGAGTAAATCATTTTCATTTTTAAACATAATAAATGCGGAAAATATGTCAAGTTAAGTCGTATAAGTGAATTAAAATGGTAGATGAAATCTAAAAGAAAACTAAACGATTTTTCTGAATTCTTTTGGATTTCTCAAGTGTCAAAATTTCAGTTATGTTAGGTCACATAATTTTGATAAAGTAGTATCAAACTCATAAGTGTACGAATCTTTAATCACGTCTAAATAATTTCACCAAAGCAATCTAATAATGTTGCTTGAGTTACACATATTAAGTCAAACTGCGTCAAATCACAGTTGAGCTTGGCTTTGGCATCGGCAATTACTAAGAGAGTTTGAACTGAAATATCATAAAATTAATAGATGAGAAAACTTGCGCTTTTCTTTCCTTTGCATAATGTGATACTGCGTTGCAAATGAGTCACGAAAAACTTTTCCTATTTTCAATCAAAGTTTTATGCAATGAACCCAAAAAACCAACGAAATAATAAAAAAAGAATATACTAAATGACATCATCATCACATATCATTCAATCCATAAATAATCCATAATAATACAGAATTACAGTATAAATAATTGCACACAGTTATAAGTAAACCATGAAGAACACAATTTCTGTTTTTATACAGAAGACTAAACATAAACTAATTCATTGGCGACAACATCATCCTCTTGTTTATACTTGATCGGCAAATTCTGCAACATAAGCTGAAAATGAAAAACAAAGCACCCTTGTCTGATGTGATGATCGAAGCTTGATCAATTCACAGAACTTAAGCTTAAAATAAACATTAAATTCATATGTATTACTACCGCTGCCGCTTCTATCTCTCCCAGCTCAACGAAACGAATCCAATGGTTTAGACATAGTCAGTCATTTGTACCAGAAACTGAGAAGATGAACCTTACCACTTCGCGAATAATATAAACAAAACTCTTGTTTTGTAGACTAATCATTTTATTTACTGCTAATAAAAGCAATAATATTGTAGAAATAAGATAGTATGCAGATCAATTATAAAATTGTTTTCATGAGAACTGTGATGGGGCCTCTTTATTCCCCTCATTGTTTATTCTACAATGAAATGATCTACAGCTCATGATACTTGGTTCACATTTGCTTTAATAATTCAAATTTCTTTAAAACTGAAACTCATATTCAAAACATGCAAAACATACATGGATTAAATCAAAGAGGTTCTGGATCTGAATGATTTTGATGCCACAACATAATAACTCGCTTGCTACTGCTGTGACCAATCTCCCCCACCATTTGCTGCCTTGTTTTTTTACCTTTGCAATACTTTAGGCCACAGGGGTACCAGCCAATGCAAGTTTCAAGGGTAAAGATTAGCAACAAGGTTAATGACATTAGATAATAAAGTAAGAGATACTATGAAACGGAGAACGTGACAAATTTGAAGGTTTGAAATCGAGGAACCCACACCCACCAAGGAGAATTTTAAAAAAGGCTCTTAAAATTTTTGTTTTCCTTTATTTTTTGTTTTTTTTTTTTAATTCTCAAAACGCATGAAATTTTCCACTTCCAAAGGATGAGAGTTCATCATCACTGTCATTCCACATTGTATATTTGCAACATGCGACAAGGATAGTTTTGTCCCCAAAACTCAATGAAATTTTAATTTCATATTAAGGCCAAATGCAGTTCAGTTACCGGCAATTTTCTTTCAAATGGCTTTAGTTGAAGTAAGCAATGCCCTTGTTTCTGTCTCTAATTCGAGGCATAATTATTTAATTAGAATTGTACATAATTATTTAATTAGAAATTTATATTGAACCTAAGCTTTCTAGATTTTGTATGCACCTGCGTGTCTGCAGAGATTAGATTATCTTATATCCAAAACTTAAATGAACATTACAAATTAGCGAAGTTTTATTTTATTTATTTATTAGAACTAAGATTATAATTACAAATTATAACCTAGTATATAATACGAGCAATAGCGACAGAGGCCTTCAGCTCAGGGGAAACTTAAGAAGGAAAGGAGGAAATTAGAAAAGTGCAGGACCAGACTTGCCTTGAGCGGGAATTGAACCCACGACTCTTGGGATGTCAGCCCAGCGCACTAACCTCTGGGCCAACGAGGCAGTCAAATTAGTGAAGTAAAATAATGTTCATAGCACAAAAAGTAACTGTATTAAGAATTGGATTGGACATGCATAAGATTCCCGTTGCATATGCGTTCTATAATATTCCGTTTTCCTTCTCTTAATGTTCATCTGTCAGTCGAAATAATCGCACCTGCATCTCACACCATAAAAGCAAGCAACAAAAAAAAAAAAATTTAGAAATGCTTTGAAACTCTTCACTGCTGATATCTGGCTTGTATTTAACCTATTAAAAGCTAAAGTCCTTTGTCTGTTTGTTTCCTTTCATAATATTTATTTATTACTATGAAATGAAAGCAAAACAAGAAAAACTTTTTAATCTCAGACAAATTAAAAAACGTGTCACATTTGGCGCCTTGACATGAATGCGACAAAGAAATCAGAACCCAGTCAAAAAGAGAATAAAATCAAATGCAACCTAGAGAAATAAAACCACGATAAAAGTCTTACGCAAGAAACGAAATAAACATCGAGAAACAGAGACCGCAGAGAAATTTAATTTCAAGCAACATTTGTCACCGCAAAGAAGCAGCGTTTCAAACCACGTCAACATAAGCCTCATCAGACCAAACCAACAAAGGCAATTCAAATCAACACGACGATGACCACCAAATGCCAACAATACTGGAAATTGTCGAATGCCATAACCTATGGCATTTTTGGTTATTTTTTGGTGTGTGGCGATAACTTGCCTAGTGAAGGAAAGGAATTCTTTATCTTTCATCTTTTTCATTTCTTTTCAATTTTTGCTTTCATTCATTTCTCTTAATATTTTCATACATTTTTCCATATTAAATATGTTTCCAGGCTGCAAAGGATCTCCTGTGTTCTCAAAGTTGTGTCATTCCTCTTATATTTTTTCAGTCTAGTTTCTTCCTTTTTATGGTTCCGGACCCCTATTACTGAGACTACGCTGTGGTCACATGAACCGTTGATAGTTGACATTTTCACAGATTTTTTAGTTCTATAGCGGCTACAATAAAAAATAATAACAACAAAATAAAGTTAAAAAATTAAAGGGGTCTCCATAAGAGTATAGGGCCAGCAGTGTTCCTCAAATTGTGACATTGACAAAAATCAGTGGCGCAGTGGTATTTGTGAATTGTTGAAAATTCTTTCACATTATCAACATAAATATAAATTATGTTTACGGCATAAAATTGTTCCAACTATTTGCATTAGTATCTTCATATGAACATGAGCCCTAATCATGCATCCACCATCCCTTGGCTGGCAACAAATACTCTTAAACTTATTTGTGATAAAATGTAAAGCCAAAAATATGGAAAAACAAGTAAAACTATAACATAACAACAATAACAATAAAGGTTGTAAGTTTGTACAATAACATAAACAAGAAAGAATAAAAATGAAAGAACAATAACAAAAGGATAAAAGTAAGTGAGATGAAAAAGAAAACCCAGTTAAGGTAAAGTATTACTTGGAGTACATAACTTGTTTGCTTGCAAAGCAGTTATGGCTAAGATAAATAAATATAAATTGACATTAAAGTGAGTGGGTGCCCAGAGAAAGAAAATTACCGAAGAATATGATGTCCAATGCGATTGCTAGGGGAAAGAATAATCGAATTTTTATGTCAAGTGCATTTTACAAAATTTTCTAAGTTTTTTTTTTTTTAAGTTTTGTAAAATCACAATGTAAAACTAAAACAAAACTTAAGAAGAAAGTGCTATAGATAATTTTGAGTATGTATTATGAAATCAGTTCAGATAGAGACAGTGAAAAACTGTGGAAAGAACATAATTTTCACCCTGAATTTTATATTTTCCTATTTTTAGGAATAGAAAATTTTCTATTATTTTTTATTGTTTTATTATTTTTGTTTTTGTGCAAATGAATATTTTTAGTTGCAATAAAATGAGAATTTATTTTAACAATTTTTCAAAATTGAAATTTTCATTTGCACTACAAAATAAAATTAAATACAATAGTAAAATAATTGAAAATTAATTACTAGTCAATATCTCACGTGTTTCTAATAATTATGCTAAAAGTGAAATTTAGAAAATTGAATTGAAATTTTTATATTGAATTATTTAAATCAAATATAGTGACGTCTCCGTCACTTTTCTGCAATATCTGAGGCAATGCCAAGCTTATATTCAATTGATACCTGATACAGTAATCTATCAAAATGCCATAACCTTAAACTCATTGCGATTCAAATCACTCAGAAATTCCTTGGTTTTTTAGTTTTTGAAAGAAATTTCAAGTATTTATGAGCTACTTTGTAAACATAGAAAACGGTAAACGCATCTTCCAGAAATAAAAACCACAAAAAGTGTCTCCATTTATTACCGTCATTAATAATTATTTTTATTATTCTCAACTTATTCCAGTATGTTTTTCCATAGATCATAAGTAAATCTATTCATAACAAAACTTAAAAATAAAATTTCGCTAAATTTAATTTTAAATAAATTTTCCGCTTGAATGTAACAGGACTGTCACTGTGAACCATCTGCTGCAATACAGTTTTTTACACTTCACCTACCGCCTCCTGACATTTTCCTGTCATTCTGAATAAATTCCATTATGGCATGCTAAATTGTTTATAAAAAGTTTAACGCATAAAATTTTCAAAATGCACTTAAATTTGTGTATATATTTTCCTCGATATTCATTTTTTTTTTTTTAATGTTCTAAAAGCATTTAATACTTTACAGTCGAAGGCTGTATTTTCTTCCTCTGCATCATCCACATTGCATATTTGCAACATACGACAACGATAGTTTTGTCCCGAAAAGCCTATTAAATTTTCGTTTTATATCGAGACCAAGTGCAGTTTGGTTGCTGGAAAAATAGCAATTTGTATAAATTTGTATATGTTAAGTTAAGGCAACGATTGCCCTTGTTGTGGTCACATTTAAACTGGCCTATAGTAAAAGATTTCTATTTTTTCAAGACCAAAAAAAATAAAAAATAACAAAAAAATTAAATTTTGATGAAAACAGTTTTTTTTTTATTGTATTAGTTTCAGTATACTCTGGCAAATCATCATGATTTACGCTTGAACATCGCTTCAAAATTATCCAAATTTACTTTTGAAAATCTGACGACTTCGCGATTTTTGTTGCGCACTTAATCGTCCATCTGAGCAAACCATCCATCGAACTGTGTGTAGATTTCGTAAAGCATACTCTCTAAAGGATGCAATAACTGTAACACGTCGAAGGAATGTGCATACTGAAGAGAATATCGCCGCTGTAAACGAAAGTGTGGAAGAGGAACCAATTGGGGCTCTATCCGTCCACTACGTGGAAAATTTTGCGTAAAGTTCTTGTCCTACACCCGTATAAAATCCAGCTAGTGAAGGAATTGAAGCCACGCGACCATCATATGTGTCGTTCTGTCGCCGATTGGGCTCTGGAATAACTGACCCATTGTTTTATCGCTGAATTGTGTTCAGCGATGAGGCTTTTTTTTGGCTTAACGGGTTTGTTAATAAGTAAAATTGCTGCATATGGAGTAATACCAATCTACAAGAGTAATACCCATCACCAGAGACCCTACAGACTCCATTACACGCTGGTCGCATCATCGGACCTTATTTCTTCAAAAATGAGGCCGGAGCTCGCGTTTCTGTCAATGGAGATCGTTACCGTACGATGGTCAATGATTTTTTGTATGAAAATATGGACGAAATTGATCCGAACGAGATGTCATTTCAATAGGATGGCACTACGTGCCATACGGCGACCGCAACCATCGACTTATTGAAATCATATTTTGGCGATAAGTTGATTTCGAGAAATGGGCCGGCCAATTGGCCTCCAAGGTCGTGCGATTTTAGACCTCTCGATTATTTCCTTTGGGGCTACGTGAAGCTACTGGTTTATGCTGATAAACCAGCAGCAATTGACGTCCAGAATGCGCTTCGTCAGGAACAGCCGTGGTGGCCATATGCCTGAAATCAATTTTAAATGTTAATGCCATGCATTGATCTTTTGAATAATGTTTTGATTACAATTTAATTATTTGTTTTATTTTTTACAATTTCAAGTTCTATCGGGCTTAAAAAACACCTTTTATTTGTGCTGTATTTCAAGTTCTGTCTCTGTCTCTAACTCAGCCAACTAAGTTTATGTCTATTTAATTGAAAATTCATGTCCAAATCACCTAAGCTTTCTGAATGTTATATATTACAACACCTGAGTGTCTTCAGAGATTATCTTTTAACTAAAACTGAAAGAAACATTGAAACATAGTAAAGTAAAATATTTTTCGTAGCAAGAAAACTAATTGTAATAAGAATTGGATTTGACATGCATAAAATACCGTTGTACATGTGTTTTTTTACATTCCGTTTTTCTTCTGTTAATGTCCTTCTGTCATTGCAAATAATCGCGCCTGTTTTGCTAACTTAATGCCATCTCATGATTGAGTATGAGGGCGTTATGAGTTGAAAATCGCATAACAAGTTAAGAACAATAAAATTTAGTTGTAAATGTCGAAGTGAAGACGTGATATGAAAGATGTAAACTAAAAAATCCTAAACATTTTCTCTATATTCTTTTCAATTTTTCAGCTGTCAAAATTCCACTAAAGTAAGGAGGTCATAAAGTTGGGCAAGTGCTCTTTATCAAAACCATATGTGGGTGAATCATAAACGAAGTCCAGATAATTTCATTGAAACAATCTAATAATATTGTTTTTGTTGTACGGAATAACTTAAACTGTTAGTTTAATTTAAATTTCATTTGAGCTCTCAGTTGAAGTTTGGACTAAAATATTAAAAATTTAGTAAATTATTGTAGAAAACTTCGATACAACTGTCTAATAACATGGCACGCAAAGTTGCTCTTTTCTTTTCTTTGCGTTATGTCGTATTGCGTTGGAAATGCGTCACAATAAACTTTCCATATTTTCAATTAAACTTTTATGCAATAAAAACTAACAAAATAGAAACAATTTTAAACTTTTTGAAGAAAATTCATGAAGTTCAGAAAGTCAGGAAGGTCCCCTTCCCAAGCCCAGAAGTAGCAATATACACAAAGAAGCAGATAAATAAAGGTAAATAAAACTAGAAAGAACGCTATCTTCGACTATGCCAAAGATAAAGTACTCTTCACTGGATTTGTATGGAAGGTTCCCTCCTCAAGAATCCGATTCGGCTGGTTCCAACAAATGTCCTGAGCCTATCTTGGAAACTGATAGTGTCCAAGTTTCAGTTCGATAGGACAAAAAACAAAAAAGGTTTTCTAATAAGAATATGAAATCAAATCGATGGTTTATATGGGAGCTACCCCTCCTATTGGTCCGACTCAGCTGGTTCCAAAAGATGTCCTGCGTATAGTTCATGCAAAATTTCAGCAATCTGGCTCAAAAACTGAGGGACTAGTTTGCATACAGACGGACATGGCTTAATCAATTCGTCTAATCGAGCTGATCTAGAATATATGTATATACTTTATATGGTCTCTTTTGCCTCCTTCTCCCTATTACCAACTAAATAAGAAACTTATAACACTAATCACTCACGTGAAGAGTATAAAAATACCGAAAAAACTGACAAAGATATTTAAGTCGAAAACAACATTACATTTTTGTCAAATATTTTTTAATTTTATTCGATACACAAAAGCAACAACAAGGAAATATGTAACCATGATGAAAGAAAGATAATATTACTTGGATGTGTGGACATGTTGAGCATAAAATAGGAGTTTCATTTATAGAATCTGCTATGAACTACAGGACGATTATTTATATTATCGAATAACTGAAAGATATTCAAACAGCCATATAAATAAATAAATTGGTAAAATCACGATGCTATTGTAGGTAACCGTAAATTATATAAGATCATTTTGGGACTAAGGAATCACATTCCTCTTATTAATACGAACATAAATCAAAATATTTGAGATCATCTAGTCAAATACAATACTTATTGTATATCGCATTGAAGTGATCAATTTTCGTTAATATTTTTTATATAATTTTATAAATATGTAGAATTGAACTTTACGATTGTAGTAGTAGTTGTTGTATTTAATATTTTTTCCATCTGACAGTCATCCCGGGCGTAGAACGCGATATCTGCAAATATATAAAAGGTATCCTAAGAGATATGGAACTCTCACAATGGCAATCATACAACCACTGGTATAAAAATTCCAACCCTTCCAAAACACGATTGAGAACGGGACACAGTCAACTCACTCACCAACATCTCCTCGAAGGCAAAAGCCAACCTCCTTGTCCATTCTGTGGTGACTACTTGTCAATAAGACACCTGCTAGATGATTGCATAAATCACCACATCACTAGAACACAACTCTTTGGAGACATTCTACCTTCCACATTAATGCAATTTCCTTCCCTCGATAATATTAGCAAAATAGTATCCTTCATCAAATCCTGTAACCTTAGTAATTTAATCTAATCTTTTTTTACATAAGACTAGACGAGTCGAAGGCCTTGTAGCTAGCACTGATTAAAAACTTAGGTTATATATTTATTTATTTATTATAAAACTAAGATTATAATTATAAATTATAACTTAGATATACTACGAGCAATAGCGACAAAGGCCTTCAGCTCGGAAAGCTATTTGAATAATACAATAATATTAATTAAATATTTATAATATACAAAATTAATACAACTAAACTATTTATACTTATGATTAGGATATAATAAAATAGTGTTTGGTATATAAAGATTAGAAATAAAAAAAAAATTACAATGGGTGACTTAGATTAAATTGTATAAATTAGATGTTTTTAAGAATTGTAAAATGAGTTTAATATTTTGAGGCGTAGGGTTGGAAAGGATGGAAAGGGGATCTGTGTTTGAGAAATATAAACTACGTATTGGTTGGGTTTTTGGGCATTCAACTAGAATATGATTGAGAGTTGAACTTTCAGTACAGGAACAAATGGGGTTCGGTGGTGATGGGATGAACAAGTGTCCATGGGATAGTTTGGTATGACCTAGGCGAAGTCTTAAAAATTTTATCATGTCCAGTCTTCTGAATTCATCAGGAAGGGCTGGAAGGAAAGTTTTAGCTGAAAGTTTGTTGTGTTAGAAATAGATTTAATTGAAGAGAGGGAATCGGAACAGATAGCGAATTTACCTTTATTGTTTTTGGCATATTCTGCAGCTTCTAATATAGCTACTATTTCTGCTGTAAAGATGGAGCTATGGTTAGGTAGGATTGCATTTTTGATTATTGCATCTTCATGAGTGACGCTATAACTCACATTATTGTCCGATTTAGAACCGTCTGTGTAAATGAAGGTAAAGTTACAAAGTTCTTCTTTTAAGTTGTTGAAAAGAGCTCGGAACTGGTTGGGGTTGGTATCAGATTTTAGAAAGTTATGAAGAGAACAGTTAATAGATGAAGGCATTAGGTTCCATGAAGGAGGGGGGACATTATGGGCCGAGGGGGGGAGGAATGGTATATTTAGGGCGTTGCAGGAATAAATTATTCTATGAATAGTAGAAAGCACCTTAGGTTATATATTATAAGTAACTAAATGTATATAATCTAGTCCTGTAAATAAATAATAAATAATTTTTTCCATCGAATTGGAAGAGTTAAGTTCCTGCCTGCAAAGGTTGTCTATTAGCTTGACTGACTCCCTTTCTACCTTCTCTCAGCTGTTGCACTGTTACTTCTAATTCCTTACCTCGGATTTTTTTATGAAGAAACTTTTGGCATTGTTGCAACATATTTTACCGATTCCACCAACATCTACTTACTTACTGACTTACTTTCTTCTATACTTCCTCAATTGCTTTGTTTGCTTTTATTTTTGTTCTTTATTTAAGTAAAAATGTTTTTTTATCGTTCTCAGTATTTATTTTCAGTTCCGTTGCCTGTTTTGCAGTTATTGTTCACTGTCCTTGTTGCCGTTGTTTCTGTTGTTTTTGGTGTCGTCAGCAATTAACATGTTGCCAACACTTAGTGCTGTCGCTAACTACTACGTTTGTTGTTATTGTTAAGATCCTTCTCACATGAAACTTCATGCAGTGCTTTGTCACACTTTCATTTATATCAACGTGCGTACAGCATAAAAGCTATTCGATTCAGGCACTTTTCTGCTGTTACTTAAGTATCACAAGCCATGTACATTCTTTCTTCTTTTGCCAATAAGTGCATTGCTACTTCACTCAAACCCACATACTTCAGTGAAAACTCACTCACTTGATTCCAATCCAACCAAAACAAAGTTAGTTTTCCCTTTCTTGCTTCTTCTTTCGTTTGTATTCGGGTATTTCATACCACAATAATTCTCCTATTCCAATCCTCATGCTCCATGCTCTATTTCACAAAATTTCTTTGACTTGGTCAATAGTAAATGTACTTTTGTTTTCTGTTTATGACTCTCTATCAGTCTCAGTCACCCTTGAAAAAAGAGTTTAGTGTGCAGAACTTAAAGGATTTATGTATGTACGAGTATTGTATATGAATTAAGTTTTCCATTTTTATATTTCCTTTCCACCTTTTTCTTTCACTGAGCTTCCTTTCTTGTCAAGATTTTGTTTTCCTTTTCCAATGCGTTCTACAAATATTGTCAAATATTTTCTTCTTATTATTTTCTTTAGTGCAGTCGAATAAACATGTCCTGGTAAATGATATCCATTGTAGAGTTGCATGTAGAGAAAAGAAAACGTATAGTATTCCCCTATTGAGCACTGCTACCGACTCAAACGTCTATCTCATCCAGAAGATGCAGAGCTCTGCCCTCCGTCAGATAGTAAATGTTCCATGGTGTCATATCCAGCGTTTTGAGAATCCTCTCAGTCTGTGAGCAGATCAACCTTCACACAAGCCGGTATAATGACCCGCTAAGAACGCTTGTCAACAGATTAGCATCCGCTCTTGCCATAAGCACCGTCAGAAGGCGGAGGAAGTCAAATTTTAAAAGAAATAACATGCAGACGTTTAAGTGTTGAGAATTTTAATATTGAAAGACTATATCCTTGGTAGAGAAGTGGATTGTCCATCCACATAAAAATTATTAGAATATGATGCAAATTGATCAGAAAGAAATATTGTGTGTTTGTGAGTTAATTCTTATATTTCCCAACTATATTTTTTGTTATATATTAATTGTTATTAATTGTCACTCACTGTGCTACTTAAGAATTTATAAAACCCACTTTAAGAAGTATCTTCTCCTTGTTTGTGCAGTTGCAAGAACTGTTGGTTTTATACATAAACTGACTTAGGACTCAACTCAAATCGCAACTCTATCAAAACTAATAGTAGTCACCAATATTTAAACAATTGTATTTGCCATATTTATCCATACGAGGATGCCAAACAATGGCGTCTCTTGCTGGCTAACAATTTGTTGCTACTGCACTTGCTGCTTTTACTGAGTTTGCTTTTCTTGTTGATGTCCTTGTAGTTGCTCTAAATAAATATTCTGCGCAGATTTACTTCTCTTAATGTCCTTCCTTATCCAAGTTGACCTTTTTTGCAAGAATCAAGAAAAGACAACATTATGAACTACAATGAGATGTTATAGGGTTAGGGAGAACAAATTGCTACCACCAGCACCACTATATCGGGTTTAAGGAAATAAAACATAGGTTCCATAGCACAGCGCGGCGTAGCAGGGCACAGTACATAACTTATTCGCTTTAATGTTGTTTTGATAACAAAAATAAATAAAAGTAGATACTACAATATTTTTACTTTATACTTCAGTATTATCCTTGTCAGTTCATTTTACTGCATTTCAGTGTCTGTCTAACGGACTGGCCACCTATCTGTCTTTCGCTCTCCTTGGCTCAAATCCTTATATACATTTGTACTTAGTATGAGTGCCCTTCAGTTCATTTCAAACTTTCTTTCTCTCTAACTTTCTCTTTCTACAATTGATTCCATTTGTCTGTGACCCAGTCATTCATGATTTTGGACATACAAAAGTTTCTCTTTATCTGTTTTTGTGTGTTTATTTTGAAAGAAAACAACATTTCGGTTTATATTTCTTTGAATTTAGTTTTCTATTTGTTG
Organism: Amiota minor; assembly: GCA_037043295.1. NCBI lineage: Eukaryota > Metazoa > Arthropoda > Insecta > Diptera > Drosophilidae > Amiota > Amiota minor. The sequence continues at coordinate 83,679 of JBAMAW010000348.1, forward strand.
TTTTACATATACTTAGACAAATGAATTTGTGTTTTCTCTTCGTTTTTAGTAAATATTTGCCATCGTCATTGAACTTTGTCCTTAAATTTTGGTTTATTTTTGTTAAATTTTCCAATAAATATTTTTCTTGTTTGCTTTCACAAATTTTCCTTTCAGTAAGAGATATTTATTAAAGTATTTAATTCTATAAAAATGTCTCTTTAAATTTACAAAATAGTGAAGTATTATTTCAAAGCTGTACAATTTTTTTTTTTTTTTTTTATTTAAGCAAGCACAATTAAGCAAGAAATTCCTAAACCATTTCTTGACATTATGGAAAGCAATAAATACTACATAAAGCAAAGACACGACATGGAGACCCTCTTGTAATAAATATACAGTATCATATACAATACATAGATCCAACATATACATTTACGTTTGTATATATATGTATGTATGTTTATGAGTAGTTGGGCAAATAGGAATTGTGTATCCGGATTCATCTCTTTAAAGGGAATTTCCCCAAAGGCAACACTTACGTTTAACTTAGATGAGATTGAAATGAATTGAACTGAACAGAATTGAAATGAAGCAAAGCGAATGAAATGATTAGCTGGTGACCGCAGGCCATCAATATTCAACATAAGTAACTCAAAGCCAAAGATAGGCACATAAACTTGCATAATACACTCGTACATATTTAATGAAACATACAATTCCTGAGATAATTGAGTGCTGGTATCTCAGAAGCAAAGTCGGTGCTTTATCATTTGGAACTAAGTATTTCTCTGTAAATATATCTTTGCGGAAGGAACACTGAACTAGAAAAACATCGACAATAGCCATAATAAGGAAAAAACCTCATATTTATATACAAGGTATGACTATTAAATAACAAGACTAATGCTGCAATATAGGAGTACAATATTCCATTTAAAACTGAAGCGGATGGTATAAAAGAGAAGCGGACTTACATACGAGGTCTGTTCAAATCATATCGCGAATTTTGAATTTACGCGGGATACGTATATTTTTTTTTTTTTTTTTTTGTGTTATGTTGGTTCAAATGAGGGACTCATTTCTTATGTCATTGACCATTTTTAATGTTTGGTTTTTTGTTGACAGATGTTTTGCTGGCACGCATTATGGATCACAGCATTTTTATTAATTATTTTTGTGAAATATAAAATTAAGAGCTCCAAAGCACTTTAAATGTTGTCTGTGGTGTTTTCCGTGTCTAACTTATATCATGATTTTTTTCCAATATTTCATATCCTTCATAAGATACTTAATACTGTCGCCGTGTGGCTGTTAGTGTTTTTGTTGTCAACGTGACACTTGCTTGGAAACTGACTATTGGAAACTGCTCCAAGGACATTATTTTATGTGTTTCTTTTTCAATTGTAACGTCTTTTCACAGATGATTTCTTTCTCTGTCCAAAATATTTTGATAGCCAACTTATGTCACAAGACTATGATTTCTTTTATTTACCACAAATCACTGAATTTTACTTTCAAAGGTAATTTCTTTTTCTAAATATTGGAATTTAATAGCAGTCTATCTGAAGATGTGTGTAGTGGAATTAGAATAACTCTGCGAATCATGTCACATAATTCTAAAATCGACAATAATTCCGTGATCATTAAAATTTGCAATAATTATTATAATTAGCATAATATGACTTAGTCTCTATCACACACACATACTCATCTCCGGGGGGTTTCACTGATAAACAGTTTCACTGCATGTGATTTTCAATTTGCATAACTTAACGTGGTTCTTGTCCTTTTCCATGTGTACATTCACACACTTTAAGCGATACTGTATACATCAACAGAAGTGGCAATGATGAAGGCATCATGGATCACATCATTTACTGGTTTACCTGTTTTACATTTAATTATTAATACTTCTAATTTTTAATATAAACTGTTTATATATATAATTTGCACCACATATTACATTTTATAATTTAATTTAAAGTAATTTTAGAAAGACTTTTGGGTGTTTTTAATTTCTACCTTCTACTCAACTTACGCATTCTCTACTCTTATTGTTTTTCATGCTCCATCCACTTCAGTACCGATGTTACAGACTTGAATGCTTTACCGGCTGCCAATTTGTCGTTTAAAACGAAACCGACAGCAATGCATTGATCCACCAAAACCTGATTCCTAAGCCTGCTCCTGTGACCTCAATTTACTGTGCACATTACGTGGGTTCGGAAAGGCTTGAATTAAGGGGAGAACAAGCAAAGCTACTTGGACATACAACAAATACAACAAACAGAAAAAAAGTAGACTACTTGATTCTTTGTCCTCTTGGACTCTGTGGCTAGTCTAGAGATAAACCTAGTCAAGATGATCAGATACTCTAATTCAGCCAAAGGACTGTCAGAGTGGGCAAGTATCCAACGTCAACCTAAACATAAAATAAATGTCAGTAGAATTAAGTAAGAAAAGGGGTAGGGGAATATGTATAAGGTCTGAAAGCGTCAATGTAGGGGTAGCGTATGGATAAATTAATTAAAGCGTAAACGCTAAAATGTGCCAACAAAAATATTCAAAGAAAAGAAGAGATACAAGAAATTGGTGACAGAGCAGAAAAGGAACTCAATTGGAAGGGTAGATAAAGGATAAGTGGGAACAAAAGTTGTTATTCTCTATCATTTTGCCAAGCCATCTTCGTTGAACTTTGGTTAAACACTCGGTATGCGTCGGAAGCTTGATGAAAGCAAAAGTTGCTTTCTGTGGTAAATAAAGAGAAACTAATGGGGGCGAAGGATTCCATTGTTGTTATTCTAGATTGGAATGGACAATTAACAGTTGGGAAGAAAACAATTTTGAGAAACTGAAATTCCCCCTGGGTCAAACGAACGTAGATAACGAAAGTAATGACACATTCAATTATCGCATAAAAATGGTATTCCAGTATAAATTGAAGTTTAAATCCACTCAGAGTCATCAGCAGTTAACATAAAATGCTTTCAAATCAATTTGAAATTACAAAGAAATTAATATATCTGCATGGTATTTATTATTCGGTGAACCCTAAAAAAATTTTCTTTCAATTTAGTTCACCATTTAAGTTTTTATATTTATTTGTTTTTTAAACTTTTTACTCGACTTGAATATCATGCGAACATGACATTCATATCTGTTCTTTAGGAACGAAACAAGCAAATGGTCTTGTTTTGAAGTTGGTCTCTATGTGGCTTAATTCAATACATTTCTCTCTACCATATATTGGTCAAAATAAATTGAAGTGGACCAGACCGAGACGACACTTACATACATACCTAGATAAATATATGTATTTAAAGAACCATAAACATGTTTCAACAAAACTCACATATGACGACAACAATAGCAACATCAACAGCAGCAACAAGAACAAACAAAACTACTTCCGTTGCGACTTGTGCCCAACCATGCCGAACCTTGCTAGTGAACGTGTCTGAGTTAAGTGAATTGTCCTTCTACTGAGTATATCAACAACAACAAGAACAACAACAACAACAACAACACAAGCTATGACAAAAAGGACAATACAAAACAGCAAGGAGCATCAGCAGCAACACCACAAACATTTAGCAATGTCCTTATTCTCACTCACTGGCACCTTAATGTATGCAATTCCAAACACAAAAAGCAACAAAGTAGCATCAGCAGCGTTATCCGGACCAAAATTCACGGCCTCATGAGTTTTGGCTCTTAAACAAAAACACCATCCAACCAAAATAAAAAACAAAGAAGAAGTTCTGTTGGGTTGACTCATGATTTGAAAAAGTCCACGGATTTTCTTTATTTGTATCATCAAAATTCTATGGATTTTTTTTTATCTTTGTGGGTTTTCCGTAAGTAAAGAATATATTCTTTGGGAAAGACAGAGAGTGCAGCATTAATTTTAATTTGTGTAGTTTAGTCATATTTAATGTCACTAAAACACCGTCAGCACTCGACTCAAAATGTGCTCTTTGCCCATGTTGCTCGTTGGTCAGTTAACACCTGGAGCAGGATCGCTATATAAATTATAATGTACATATATTCCCCACGCCTTTTTTTTTGGCTTGTCTGCTAGTTGCACTTAGCTCAGCTCATCATCGTACATCAACTCTGACTTATCTCTTCGAAATAACCTTTTTTCTGTTTGCTTTGTGGTTTTCAAATTATGAATTATGAATTGCTTTATGGGTCTAGCAAGACAACAATTTCCTACATCCTGAGGCTTCTTTCATACATTTCACTTTTTGCTGTACCAGCATACACTTGAAATGTGTCGCCTTGAGGATCCAGGATGATATTAATAATAATTGGTAAACTGTGTGCCAATGCCTTGGGCAACAAAAACTATGTTTCTTTCAGCACACAAATTAATGACTCGTGAATCCAACTTTGTTCCTTGCCTTTCCTTTTTTCGTGTCTTCTTCTTTGTAAACTAAAGTTAACCAAGGTCATGAAGCACGAACTCATATGTTTATTGAAAATAATTTTCCTAATAATGTTATTAGGCTTTCGTACGTGTGATTTGCTTTTAATTGTTATGATGTAGTAATAGTAAATGCTAGATGCATGCATTGTTCCATATATAATTTTATTTGTCTGCTCATTGACTTTCATCAAAACAAGAACCACCAACATATCAATTCATATCTATGATCATTTGTATAACTAAAAGTATGACGTATTCGTAATAATACGAAATGACATTGCACCACTACTTTACATAATAACAAGGGAGACTGTAGAGAATCAAAGGGAATGGGAAAGGTTGTGGGATAAAGATAAACCAGGTGAAAAATAATTAAAAACTTGTTCTAACATGATTAAAAAGTAACTGAAAGCAAGTGAAGAGATAAACTTATTTCAATAAGAAGAGAGAAAATTAAAAGTAAAATGATAAAAAGAGCAAGTACAAATACAGTTCTAGAAAGAAAGGTTAATCCTTTCGAATGAAATCAATAAGTTTGATAGATTTTTGGTAAAACAATCACTTTATTTTTAAAGGGGATTATTTGCTTAAAAATGAAAAATGAGTTGAATGAAAATGGGTAAATCCTTAAATATATACAATAATTTTTAACATTAATCACTTCTTCACATCTAAATCTATACCTTTATAAATTCACTCTTTATACAATTACCAAAGACCAAAAGACCAAAGACTTAAATCTTCTATTCATAACAAGATCTTAAGGAAAATCAGAAACATCCAACAAATAATAAATTATTTAAGAGCAATATTACTTAACTTGACAATACCAATAGTCACAGCCTCAACAAAAGTGCACCACCAATTTGCCAATCATACAATACTTGTACAATGTCAAGGTTACTGTAACCCACTTTCTTATTGAATCCACGACTCATAAAGTTTGTATATAAAATTACCGAATTATTGTTATTAATTTATTTATTGTTTCTCTCAATAATTTGGGTTCAATATTTATTTTTATAACTTTAAATTAGATTTAAACTTGAACAACTTTATTATTTTTACCTGACAAATCTAACGCCATTCATAAAAAATATTCACAAAAAATGTAGACGAAGAAGAACTGAGCAAAGGAAGATATTTTTGTATAAGAATTGAGGGGAAAAAAAAAACAATGAATAATAACTTTCCCGACCTTTGTCATCCTTACACTTATTCCATTTCTTTACCATTTTCTCATTTGCATGAGAAAAAGAAAACCCTAGGAAAATAAGAGTTTTTCGATGATACCAAAAAGTATAAGAAAGTAAAACTAGTAAGAAGTTTAATTTCGACTATGCCGAAGTTAATATACTCTTCGCATATTTAATTGTTGATTTGACTTATGTGACCGAAATATTTCTATGTGAGCTTTACGATCCAGTAATCCTAAGTTCTTGAAATCTTTAAAGTTGTTGAATATGGATCAGATACTTGTGCAGGTCAAATTTCAGTTCGATAACAAAAAAAACCAAAAATTTATTCTAATAAAAACTTTAATTTGGGTTTGGGTTTGGGTTTGTATGGGAGCTTTACGATCCAGTAACTCTAGGGTCTTGAAGTTTACACATTTTATGGACATTAATTAGAAACTTAAAGAAACTAAATTTAAGTTCAATAGGAGAAAAGACAAAAAAGTTATTCTAATAAGGACATGAATTCAAATGGGTGGTTTGTATGGGAGGTACCCCCTAGTGGTCCGATCCGACAAATATCCTGTCGAAACCAGCCTGTCTTGGAAACTTATAGTGTCCAAGTTTAAGCTCTCTAGCTTAAAAACTGAGGGACTAGTTTGCATACATACAGACGGACATAGCTTAATCAATTCGTCTAGTCGAGCTGATCAAGTATATATATTCTTTATGTCCTTCTGCTTGTTACATACTTCATGACAAACTTTCAATACTATTCAATGCGTGAAGAGTATAAAGAATAGACATTACCAGCGCCACCAGTGCGAAGGAAAAACAAACCCAATGTTGTAAGACTGAAATTCCAATGCTTCAACACATCATGGAAGAGAATTTTCTCGACTCAGATACAATCATATTGTATAATCACATATTCACATATTGGCTATACATATGTCAGTAGTAGTAGTAGTAGTAGTATGTAGTCATCTGTACTTTGTGCCACATTCGTGTCTTTAGCCATTTCCCTTTGAGGTTTGTTTCAGTTGCAATAAATAAAAAATTCACTGACAACAAAACCAAACACAAGAAAAGATATAGAAGGTTAAACCTAGCATATAAGTACCAGAATTCAAACATAGGTAAATATATAATGATATGGTAAGTTTCAGGGTATGTGAGAGTGTTTTCTTTGTTGCCAGTAAAGGGCAGTATTTTGATTAATGTTGACTCGCTTTCTTAGGTTAAGTCCATGTAAATGTTTTCCTCAAACGACTTGTGTGTTTTCTGAGTTCAATGCTCGTTTCTTTGCTTCTTTGGATATTGTTTGATTATATTTTGTTAACCATACGAAAATCTTTAAACTTTCTTTAAAAATAATTTATAAAATATAAATAAAATCTGGTCGTCATATTTATCTTCAGTATTCTATGTTTGCTTGTGTCTGCTGATTCACACTGATATAATTTTTGTCTGAGGATTTTGCATATATTTATTATTCTTCTTGTTAGAAATATCGTCGAAAGACTGTCAAATTCTAGATAATTGATAGTTGAAATTTGTTAAACTTGTACATCATTTAGTTCATTAAACTCTACTCTCTGTTTTTATTTTACATTTATTTTAAAATAGTTCTATATTCTCCATTAAAGTTTTAAGATCAATTTCAAAATACAGTGCTAACTAACATTTCTTGTAGCATACTTTGAGGATTCAATTGTATTGATTAGAATGGGGTGAATGTCTACATGAATGCTTACACAAATATACTTCCTTCTGATACTATCAATAATAAGAAAATTTAATAGAACTCAATATGAATGCTTTGACAACTTATAAAGTGAAAGGGGAATATGGAAACCAAAACAATATTACTCATACGTACAAGTTGTTGAGTGTGTGGTTTGAATTAAACTTTTATAATTTTCACTTCGTCGTGAATTCTCAATTGATTGTCAACATGATTTATCATTCTACAGTCATCCACACAGCCAAGTTGGTAAGAAAGTAATAATATTTGTAAGTGCATGAATCCATGCATTCACAGATACACAATCATATATTGCGTATAAATATATTCAAATGTGTATTGCGCGTGTTCATTTGGTCATTGTTTTATTTGTCAATAAAAATTTATTTCTCAATAAAACATGTTTCTCCTCTTATTTTTGACTACGTTTGACTGATACCAAATATTTATGGAAAGTCTTTGTTGCTATTAGTTGTTGTTGTTGTCAGAGCCATTCAAATTTGCAGCAACTTACTTTTACAATGAATTTCTTTGAAAACAAGCAAAGTTGGAAAACTTTATAACTTTTTCAAAGAACAAATTCTTAACCATAAAAAGAAGATATCGAACTTACTCGTATTTCTCCTTTATTTCGATATGTGTGTTGAATTTTAATAAGCTCTGAGCATTCATACTCAGATAAAGTTTGATGTCAGTTTCTTCTTGTATTTTTGTATATCAAATGAAGATCACAAAGAAAACCACTCTCTAGAAATGAAGTTCATAAAAATGAATGAATGAAAGAAGGAAAATGTATCTGAAATAATGAAGTAAAGAAATGTGTCAAACATTTTCAATAATTCAGTTGCATAACACTAACCAAAAGTATGAAATAAAGTAAATAAAAAGGTTATCAAAGAAAGAAATTTGTGGTAGAAGTAGAGGCAAATATTAATTTACTAATTTATGCCCTCATAAACAGTGAAGTTTTGATAAAAGAAAGGCCCCAAGGTTGCCAACAGCAACAAAAATGTTGAGTAAAGACAACAATGAAATTGAATGTTTCATGATAAAGGACTCTGTTTGGAGTTGCCAATGTTCATTTATTTCTTTTATTTTCATTTACCTTCAGTTCACTAATCAACTCCCTCACTTCCTCTTCAATATCTATACCTGCACCTTGTTGTATGCAATTCAACGTTGAATGATTGAAAGTCACAATAACATAAGTAATCCCACCATGGCCATGGCATCCATTACTTATGCCAACTTAAAGTCTTAAATTCAGCAAATTTGTCTACTTATTTCACAAACTCAAAACACAAAAATTACAAAACTTAAAACCAAAGGAAAACTGAAAAAATTGCTATTTTGCTGAAGTAAAGATAGAAATTTTATTGGAAAACTGTCGGAAGAGAATTGCAAGCTACAGATTTTCTATTAACCACTAATAATATATTGTATTTAACTCTCCTACTAAGAAAGAAGGAAAGGTTGCAGGTTGTTATCCACAATTAATCCAAATGTCTCATGCCCAAAAACTTTAACTCGATCTTCGAATAGAATTTCAGTCGAACGAGAATCTCAGCAACAACATCGACCAAAGGAAGAGTTAAATAGAGGAATGAGTTGGAAAACAAGTCGAAAGAACAATAACCATTTTTCATGTTCATATTTTTGTTGCCTTGTGGATTTTTAATTTTACTCAATGATTTCCTTAGCTCAAACCAAACATTCAAGTCACTTGACTTCTTACCATATGTTTCTATCCTTTTTGTCTTGTTATTATTCCATTGTATTTTGTAGTTTTATATTTCTTTTCTCGTCATCATTATTCGTTCTTGAGTTGTTCAGTTATTCAGAAACTGGGAAATGTTTCAGATTTTTCGAAGTCTATTAAGTTAATGTTCTTCAATTTAGCAAATTGTCAAAATCACTAGAAAGTAACAAATGCTCAAGTTTCCGTTCACATCGATGATATTCATAACTTCTCCCTTATCCACTCATTTATTTCCTCATTTACAAATGGAGTGTTTTTAAAAAATTCAAAGTCAAAGTACCCTATTCTTGAAATAGTGCTAATCGCCTCTCCAAACCAAATAATTTGATCAATGAATATCAGTATTTCTTTAAACATTTCATCTCATGGATGTTAAAACAACAGCATCAGAAATAAAAACTCAAACTTGAAAGCACAAAATAAGAAGAAAAATGAGAATAGGTAAAAATATTTTCAACGCAACTTTTTTCTTCTCCTTGTATTAGGAAATTTAAAAAAATTTAAAACATATAACAAAAAGAATAGAATATGCAGCACTAGAAAACAAATATTTTCGCGGCAACACGATCCAACATGGAAAATATTTAACCGTCACATCATCAGCATCAGCATCAGTAACAGAAACAGAAACCATAAACCAAAACTTCCAACCAAACTAACCAACGAACGCTTGCTCACCCAACGCGTAAAGCGGAAACTGTCGATCATGATGATAATGATTATGATGATGATGATGACCACAACGGTAAATGTGACTGTAAAAATACAAAAACAATTTTAAGTACTACATAGTACTAAGAACAATAAAAATGAAGTCAGAGAAAGGAAGAAATTTGTAACAACTAACTGCATTGCGTAAAGCGGAAATGTCGCCATTTTTCAGTTTTTGAAATTGTCCTAGCATGTGCTTAACCAGAATTATTTTGATGACGATTCTGAGGACAAGAATAATGATGATCATGATTATTGATTGTTATTATATTATTATCCTTATTCCTTTAACCTCTTTGCACATTTAATTACTTTTGTTACTTTTATGATTTGTGCAAAAACAAAGAAAACAATTAAATATAAATTTATTTTAAACACAGAAAAAAATATTCTTTTATGGCCTTTGGAATTTTATTAAAATATAATTCTATTTGCTTTGATTCGTTAAATATTTTTCTCTTTAATTATTTTATTATTTCACTATTTTATTTTTTAATTTTTATTTTTTTGCTATCCTTCAACTATTTTACGCTCAATTGCGATGCGCATACAACAAAACAAAACAAAATCAACCCATGATATATGTATATATTTTCAGTGTAATTTTGCTTTTGTTTCCCTTGTAAACAGAAAACTACAATACTTTTATTTATAGGAAACATAAATGTACAAAAGAACAATTTCTATATACAAAGCTGTGATTTTAAATATTTTCATTTATTTTTCATCAAAAGTTTCATTCAAAAAATATCAATAAAGTTGGTTTATACTTTCTCATATTTGTGTATTGTGAAAAAGTTTCAATTTCACCACATGCAAATTCCTAGAATAATTTTGTATGGCAAACTCCACACTTGGCCATATGTACAATTTACATACGATATATATATATATATATACTCGTATATAGATAAATGAATATAGAGCTACAACAATGTAATATTGTCATTGTGTATTGTGAGTATTCATCAGTTTGAAAAAGATTTCTTCTATCATTTTTGTTGAATTGAATATTTCAGGCTGTTTAACAAAAACCAAAAATGAAAGAAAATTATTTAGTATAAACTTTAAAATGTTTAGATATATGCCCAAGTAATCATGTGAAGAATTGTAAAAGTTTCCATTGTATGATTCCCAACAGCATTGAAAAATATAAGAAAAAAATAAAATATTAGGAAAAGTTCTTTCAGAACCTTTACCTTAAAGGGTAAGTACTGATACTCTTGAACACGGGGGCATGGGAGTGACACAATAAGTTTCTATGAAGTATAAGGGAACCATTTACAACAAAGAAGAGAAGTCATAGTTTATGAAGAGAAATCTCTAGCTAGTTACATTTTCTAATTTTCCTTTCTTGATTGGTAAAGAGAAGCCAGTGTCAGAAACCAAATAACCGAATGTTATTCATCAACAATCATTTTTATTACATGACTTAAAATAATAAATTTTTATAAAGTCTCCATCCTCAAATTTTTCTATAAAATAATTTACATATATAATTAGGGTTTTGGCAAAGACAAACAAAATAGAAATCACCAAGAAAACAAAAACAATCACATCCAATATCAACGATACACTTAACTTAATTTGAATTATTAAAAATAAAATTATGAATAAGGAAAGAATTCTTCATATTCTTTCACTTGATTTCCTTTGATTTGATTTCATTAAATTTCATTGTATACTTGATTATGAATGGAAATCTTAAACAAAGGACAAATTAGACCAAGGAAATGCATTCATTAATTCAAAATATACAAATTGCCTAGAGAAGACTCGAACAAAAGAGAAACAAAATCAAATAATTCAAGATTTCTATAATCTGTGGAAATTAGATAAATATGTAGATATATTCACATATTGCGAATGTTTACAAGTTCAAGTTTAAAATGCAAAAAAAAAAAAACAAACAAGAATTGGCAACAAATTCATGCTTCTTGAACAGTCTCAACAATGAATACTCAACTTAGTAAAAGACAGAAGACAGTAAGATGCATGAATTCGAAATTTTGTGCATGAAGAAGTAGATGTTAAGAGAACAAGAAAATAAAATGTCTATGGTGGAAGATACCAAACTCAACAAGAAATTCCAATGATCCTTATAAATGCATAGCAAAAACAGCTTCAGCATAATAAATTGCTTCATTTATATGTGTCTTATATAAAAATTCAATGTGTAATATTTCAAATAAGTAATAAGTACCTACAATATAAAAGATAAAGAGTATGAAGAAAACGAACTGATGCAAATATAAGGAAGTAACCTAATTTATTAACTTCTGTAGTCATCATGATTTAAGTAAAGCCTTGCTAAAGAAGCTCTAGACTATTCATGTCTACAAAAGACTCTTAATTAACTGCACGGACGATTACATGGGTAGTTAGTTAATCATGAAATGGCTTTTGTAATTTATCAATGACTTATACGCCAATTAAGAAAGTAGGAAATCTATAGCTTTTGCCAAGGCCCATTCAACCACAGACCAAATATTACTAAAATCTGGTTTTTGACTTAAATTCCAATAATTATATCTGAGGTCACGTCAAGTGTTGCAAGGAAATATGTATTAAGGCATTAAGGTATAACGTCAATAAATTGTGGTTAATACGAAAATAGAACATTTATCCAATTTCCAATGAAATTTCTTCTACACGTCAATTAAATAAACTTCAGCTTAAGCAAATGCAAATCATACAAATAATATTTCACTTAATTTAATCAAAAAGAAGTAATTAGCTTTTACTTTGAATGTAAATTTACTCTTTCATTCCGATGACTTCACTCACTCTTTCGATCTCCTCCTTTCTATGTTATGTATCTACATAGTATCTACATATTGTTTTCTGATTTTCCTTGGTGAAATCTTTTGTAATTTTCTCTGTTATCATCAATTTCTTCTGCTGATTTTCATGGTATTTACCACGTTCACCGATAAGAATCAGCGTTAATGTTTCAAGTAATTTGCTTCGCTAATTTAGGTTTAATCGCCACTTGAAAAGGCTTCTGATTTCTCTCCATTTCACTCCTATTATTTAAATCTTTTATTCTTTTTCCCTATTTGTATTGGTGTCTGTGTTAATGGAAAACCTTATCCTCATATTCCTACCTTTACTTTACCTACATTGCTTTCGAGTTTTGTATTGTGGGCGCTGTTCAACTTAGCAAACTCATCCTTGCCGCATTTGAATGCCCCTTGTGGATTCCTTTTGTTAATGTATTCTGTTCAAACCTCTCTTAATCACTATAACGCGTCATCGACTCAGCACTAGAGGCCTAATACAATTTTGTATACATGAACCTACCAATCTACCTACCAACACATGCGAACATGAATTCCAAATTACATTTGAACTCTGGCAACTTAATCTGTTTTCTTACAATAAACTTGGCAGACTCGTTGAAGCCTATAAACCCATGAACCCATCAAGAAGATTCCAAAGAATAAAAAAAAAACTAAAGAAAGAAAGCGAAATAAAATACAAGTAAATTTCAAAGCACAACTTTGGGCTTTGTGCAATCAGTGTTAACCTGTTTCCCTAATTTTGTACAACATTTTCTCTTATTTTTTATTTTATTTATTTATTTATTTATTTTTTTTTTTTTTGATTTTCCGCTTTTCTTTTTCTATTTCATCTTTAAAAATACATTTATTCATGCTTCACAGTCAACATATTTCATTCTTACGTTTCCTTTCTTTGTAAAGTAAATAAAATGAATTGAAATTATATAAATATATATAAAATCTTTCTTTCATGGGTATTTGCGTTAATATTCAACACGTCATGCGTGGCATAAGAAGAAATTTAGTAGAAGTATTCAAGGATATATGGAATGCCTCGCTAAGGATTTATGTTCTTCTAAATTTTATTAACAAAATAGGAAGAAATTTTGTTGGTAGTTTACAGAAATTATTCGTTAATGCATTCAAATCCTTGGATCCATTAAAATTGAAAATTTATCATAAAAGTTGAAACATTTATTTCAATTTCCAAAAAGTTTAAATGGTCTTTACATCTGTAAATCAATTCCTTACTGTAAAACATCTAGTCCTAGTGCTTTGCTACTTTGAAATATTTTTTTTTTTTTTTTTTCTATTTCTTTTAATTGTCAATATTTTCATATACAATAATATTTTTGGATCAGTCTACCAGATGCTTGCTAATAAGATGTATTGTATATTGCAAAATATAGAGGACAGTCATTGGATCATGATTATAAGAATCTAAATCCAAATTCAAATTTTGGTATTTTACATCTAAATTATAAATATTTTTTAGTTTCCCATAACTGAATATAATTTCCATTGCCATATTTTGTCCTCACCGTCTTCACAATCAGTAATGAAGCATGGATAAGGGAACAAGTTGGGAACACCCTGGGTATTGTTCAAAAATTTTTAATCAGGTTTTTTTTTAAATATTTTTAAAATTTGTTTTTATAAACAATATTTTTGACTACGGCAAAGAATTGGCAATAAATCAAAGGCAAGATTATTAAAGTTTAATAAGCCTAATAATATTTGAATTAAAATTAATTTGGGTCTTCACCATCTAGCACATAAAATTAGTTAAATATACTAAATTTGGTTGAATATTTGACTTCAATTGGTTTCAGCTGTCTTCTCTTACTGGATTAACCACTTCCTGTAACTAAGAACTGAAACTTCTGAAACATAGTCTCGGTTTTCTCAACCTATTTTACTCGTTCCTTCCTTCTCCTGATAATTCAGTTAAGGTTACTCAAAGCCAAAAATTTATGCCACATTATTGCACACTAATTTCAAGTTCATGGCCAAAAACATAGACAAGACGAGGCGAGTAGAGTCAGTCCATTTTAAGCAATTGACAAGACCAAAAGTCTTCATCATTTATTGCACCATAAGGGACAACAAAATATCTTTCAACTTAAATAGTTTTCGCGTAATACAATAAAAACAAAAAAGCAATAAAATAAAAGATTTATGTTATTTTAGGGCAATTGTTTCTTAGAAATACAGAACTTATACGTATTTGTCTTTCTTCTCTCATTCATTTTTTCATTTTATGTCTTTCCTACGCCTCGTTCGCCATTAAATTCCCATTTATTTATTTTATTTATTTTTTTTTTTTTTTGTTGTTAAGTTCTTGTTAACTTGTGCTTTACTGTTTATTCATCACATCAACATCACCAGCATCATCATTACAATTACCATCAGCATCCTCATTTTCACCATCCTCATCCATTTATTTAGCCTCAAGAAGTTCACTTAGTGTTTGTTGTTTATTATTATGTTTTTTTCATTTGTTGCATAATTTGTCATTTTAATGACTTCTAAAAGTAAACACACAAACATTGAAATAAAATTCAAAACTCATGTAAAATTAGTTAGAGATTTGCACTCTTAATTAGTTTCTCTTATTCATTTTTGTCTTTTTTCTTAGTATGAGTAATTTATACTTTTACTCAACAAAATAAAACTTATTTATAATTAAAAGTATTTTTATGTAACAATTGTTAACTTTTTTGTTGAACAATTAACAAATTAAAATGAAACTGTGGCATGCCACATTATTGTGCAGACTGAAAGGATGGCGCCACCGGTTTCTGTGAAAAACATATAAAAAATTTTGCATTTTTCATAACTTGTCATTTTCATTTCTCCATAACGATTTTTCCAGAAATAAAATGATACAGAATAATAAATTTGAATGTAAAAGTGACTGATATATTTTAATAATAGAAACAAATGTAAACCATAAAAACTGTTCAGAACGCAAAACCAGGGGGGTTTCATACAACTTCTGTACTCGATCTACTATATGTAATATTATAGTTGTATAATATAGGTATGCTATTTATCTAGGACAACATATTGTTCAAAATCCCACACACATTCTCAACAAAAAGTAAAATCAGTTAAATAAATATCTACATTTTGCTTCAATTATCAATATGATTTACTCGGTTGGAAGTCAAGACTGCTTTCTCTTACCATCAACGGCATAGAAATATGAAAACAACAGGTAGCAAGTAATGTGTCTAGGACAGATACAGTGTCATATAATAATCTTGTATACGACATATTGTTATTTTTACTGTTTTTTCTCTGCACAAAACCTTTTCAATTATGTCAGCCGTAAAAAATTTAATTATGTTCACTTTCATAACTGTTATCTAAGCAAACAAGCAAACAATGTTTAGTAGGAAGTTACAACCTAAGACAAATATTTGTATATAGTTACACTGAATTCACTTGAATTGATTTTCTTTTCTTCAATGGTTTTTGAGTTACATAAATAGAAATAATAGTTTCAAAAATTCCTGTATAAAAGTTAATTGTGGTTATTGAAATTCTAAATATTATAGAAATGGTTTATACATAAAAAATATTTATTTAACCATTTTCTTTACCATAAACAAATCAAATTAAAACACAGAAACCACCCCAAAAATTAAAAGCCACAAAACCAAACACAATTTAATCCAAAAGCTTATGGTATTAATAAGTAGAAATAAAACTTAATTAGTACCACACATAAACAATTTCTAATTTTCCTTGAACTACTTTTTTTAAATGAGAATTTTAATTAAATTCTATGTGCTTGAACAACAAACAACAAAGTAAATAGTAGCATTAAAAAGAAGAAAAATAAGAACAGAATTATTTAAAATATAGCGAAAAATTCGCACTTAATGGATGAAAATAATCAGAAAATGAAAGCAATCGATTATAAGAAGGAATAGGGGGATAACATGACGTATGCGTAATCTGTGACTGCTGTAAAAATGCATCGATTGAAATTGTACCCAATTAGTATTGAACCTTACGCATTTAATGTATGAAACATTGATTATGATCAAAGAATTTTAATTATATTTACAGGAAAAAAAATCAACACAGTTGGATCAAAATATTATACAGCTTTCATGTTTATAAAAAATTGTAGCTTTCATTTTTTTTAGCTAAACTTCTTTGAAACTTTTCTTAAAAATAAGAACTAAGTATTTATTGGTAGAATACCACTTATCATTTAAGTTATAGATAAACACTTTTTATTTTTATATTATATTTTTTATATTTATATACAATACATATAAGTTTACTCTTATAAATATGTGCAAGTATGTTCCAAATTTCCTTTCCGGTTTTAAAGCTATGTTATTTTCACAAGTCACATAAATGGGGAAATAAAACTTTTCCATAGATACGCCCAGAAGGCATTGTATGTCACCCACTCACTCACTAACATACGCATCTCATGGCTAATAAAGGTGTGTAAGCAAATGTATACATTGATAACCTTACACGCGCGTTGTATCTGAGTGGAAAAGTGGGTGGTAATCAGAGTCTTTGAAATCGTTTTTCCTATAAATCTTTTAGCATTTTCGATTACCTTATCGAGAAACATAGTGAAGAGTTGTTGACACCAGGCTATGACTTTCAACACGCCAAGGATTGTGTACTCCTACATTTCATACACTATATCCTGTATCTGTATGTCTTTGTGTCTAGCTAAATGTGCTAAATATTAGCTGTTATCATATGGAAACACATTCAATATAATACATATTTCAATTTCCATATATAATACATATAATAAAATACTTAAGCTCATTGAATTTGAATCCTCAGCTTCATTTTCATATTCATTGAACGATTTATTGCTACATAAAAATGATAAAAAATAAGGAAACGAAAGAACCGATTCTCATTATCATATTGATTATTTCCCTATAAACTTAATGGGGTCTCAACATTCGATGCAAAACAAACATCACAACACAAAAACACTAGCATTAAGAAAAAAAATTATTATATACAACAATTCTGAGAAATATCTCAAATCATTTTAATGGCTTTGAGCAACCAAACATTTTCAGAGAATTTATTTATTTTGTTCTTTGATATATGAAAGAGTTTACCATCACAAAAAGGGTTTCACTTAATAATAATTTTGATTGTGTTAAATGATGGAACTGCTAACAATAGCAAAAATCATTCACTTCAATAAAAAAAAATAGTTGTTGTTCCAAATGTGAACCCTTTCAAAATTCTTACAAAACATTAAGTTTTCTGTGTTGTTAGTAGGTTTCCATTCACCAGATAAATAAATTGACAGAAACAACAGTAGAAAGGAGGATTGTTTTTTGTTTCAAAATTTTTTGAAAAGGCTGCACTCAATACATGAATAATAACAGAAATACAATGACTATGAAAGTGTACATTCTACTTCCTAAAACCAATGAAATAAAAGTAAGAATGAGTGGAAAAATATTGAGGGGTGTTAATATTTGTTTGAGTAATTCAATTTCTAATAAATTGATATATATTTTGTATGACATAATAATAAAGTTTGTTACTAATCCTCACCTAACCTGCCTTCATTATTTACTAATTAAATTGGAAACATTTTTTTTGTTGAATTTCCCTTGCCCTTTCTTGCCTTTAGAACATGTACTTGCGTGTCAAGGAATTGATAATTTTCATATAAAAATGTTGTTGAATTCTGTTAATTTTGTTTTACAAAACTTTGCTTACCTTTGTAATTTGTCAAATTGTTCTTAATTTTCTGAAATGACCAAAAATTAAGCCTCAAGAAAACAATTTGTTAAATCTAAGCACATTTAATGAGAATTCAATGTAAATACAACATGACGAAAGAGCAAGTACAAGAAAGTAACTCTAATCAAGATTGATACTTGAAGTATCGAAATGAATGATGGAGACTGTGAACGTCATTCAATTTGTCTTTTTATTTAGAATAGAATGCGTGACTGAATTATAAAATGAAGTCTTGTCAGAATGCGAAATAACAAGAACAAAGGCCAAGTGCGAGTCAGACTCGTACACGGAGGGTTCCGTACCAGATTGAGGTTTGTATGGGAGGCACTCTCCCTAGTGGTCCAATTTGACTGATTCCAACAAATGTACCGCACCTATATCAGAAGCTTATAGTTTCTAAATTTCAGTTCGATAGAACGGAAAACAAAAAAGTTTTTCTAATAAAAACCAGAATATTATTATTATTAATAGGGGTTTGTATGGGAGATACCCTCAAGCAATCCGATCAAACTGAAATTTCGGCATTATAAGTCTCTAACGTATAGCCCCCAATCTTCCCAATTTCAAGTTCGTGTTGTTGCTGATGCCCGGATAAAACTACATATTTTGTGAAAATTTCAACTCTCTAGCTATTGCGGTTTATTAGATATGACCCGCGGACAGACGGACGGACAACTAAGTCTCTGCAATAGAATTCCTTTTGGTATTCTTTGGGTCCGGAACCCTAAAAATTAAAGCAAATTGGGAAACAAACATATTACAAAATAAATCAATTCTTTTCCACGAACAGCAGTATGTGGTCTTATAATTTGGAATTTAAGAAATTAATTTATTTGTTAATATGTTATGTTTTTGGCTTGAGTCTTTCTGACATGCTTACGTGAATGTCACTTTCAGATTCATAAAATGACATAACATAAATGACAGTACATTTTTAACGCATTTGAGAATACTTAATGTCTTGCAGAGAGACACATGCCTGTGTTTGGTTTTTCAAAAATAAATTATTTTTTCTTTTTTACTTAAGTTCTTCATCCTTGTGGTGCCTGTACCACCTTGCCTTGTGTATCCAACAACCACAACCGACATTGACAGAGTAATATAGTTGTGCATTAGGTCGCTGAGTTTGAACGACTCATTCCTTTCCACAGCACAGTAAGATACCATACAAAAGCTGTTTACACATGTTACATAACTCATACGAATATATGAGATTAGGAATACTTGTTATACTTAAGGACTGCAAAGGAGGAGGACAAGTATTAAATAGTAATGTCACCGACACTGACGACGAAACATGAGAAAATGTTATATTGCCTAATGAATATCCTTGCGGTGACTTTGAGGTGTGCAAATGTTTGTCAAATTGTGACAGACAAATAAAATTTCTCAGTGATGAAACAATAAAATGAACTTAAACTTAGCTCGACGCCTTTATGTTGACGATTAAGAGAAATACTAACAATGTCATATTGTGGTTTAATTAAGTCAGTCAGTAACAAGGAAATAACTCAACGATAGTCAAATGAACCATACATATTTGATTTGATTGATCCCTCTTGAAACAATCCGAAAGATTCGTGCAAAGGTAGATGAATTCGTGATATCTCAGGTTTGGATAAACCGTTCACTTGGTCTAAGATCAAGTTTACTCGGAGACCTGATGTATGTGTGCAGAGTTGGTGGGAACTTTTATGTTTCATTGCAAAATATTAACATATCGAGCTAGTGAGCCATTTATCCAAAGATGCAGTGCCCCGTCCTAAATCCGAATCTCGTTGTTGCCTAACTGAAGAAGGTAGGTTGGTAGAATAGCCTTGAGTGATCGAGTCACCTCACCTTGGTTATGCGAACACTAAGTTCTATCGGTAGAACTAACATTGTCGACCGATCTATTGCTTCCTATGATTAAAACTCTATGATAAGCTTCTTTGGGATTCGTATTAAAAATCCTTTGTTGAAATTATAAATCATAATGTTTTCAAAACTAATGTGTGTCATTATGTTTTAATTCGAAACATTTGATGTTTGAATCAACTAGAAAAAACACTATTTTGGTTGCTAAGGAATGATGATAATTTCCAAAAATCATTCAATGACACTTTTAATTCTTAAAACTTTAATATTAAACAAAACTATAATACATAATCAATTACAGAATGTACTCATCTTTAAACTTAATAATAATAATTCATGAATTTCTCTATCCTTTGATTTCTATTTCAATTCTTTCAGCCTTCATCTACAAAAGATTCTCGCAAAACTTTTATGAAGGATTGCATTTTTTTGCTTTACAAAACTTTAGTTAGCATTGAAGTACACGTACAAATATATATGTACTAAACTAGAAATGCATTTCTGATATCTACTAGGTGCATATATATTTATGTATATAGTAGATTGCTTTAAAAAAGTTTCTAACAAATTGCACACAGCTGGAGCATCAAAGTGCTCTTTACTTTGTGGTCTTAGTTATCACTTTGCTGAACAAATTTATGACGTTTTAGTAACAAAGTCTTTTCGTTGGTTATATTTGTGGTTTTTAAATATTTTTGTAACTAATTTTTGTGTTTAATTGAAGTATCCTTTTATGCTTCTTTTCAACCCACTTAAATCATTTTAATTAGATAAGATTTGAATGAATAGAAAACAATATTATAAAGAATTTCAAAATTCATTACTTAAGAAGAGATTTGATGTACTTCTCACCTAATACAAAATGTTATGTAACACCTTAGACTTGTGTTTTAAACATAAGTACATCTAAGTATTGGAGAACCGACCTGAAATAATTCGATGTTGGTATGATAAGCATCGCAAATGAAATCGATAAATAAATTATGAGTTCGAGAATCTATTACTTCAGGAGTTGGTTGGTTGACTAAGTTTATAACATAACCTAAATTCGTTCTACCGAGCTTCCCTAAAAGATTTTATTTTAATACAGAAATTTAATAATACAATAAAAGATTGTTAAGCACACACGTCTACTTATTTAGTAAAGGAATATTTGACTTGATTTATAAACAAAAAAGCAAGTAAAAAGAAGTTTTTTTTCGCCTATGCCGAATATAATTTATGTAGTCTCTGTTGTCTCCTTCTGTATAAAAATCCACATACTTTTATGTCACTTTCAGCTTGTAGTTTAAATAAAAGTTTTATTTTAGACTTAAATGGAAAGTTTTAATTGAATCATAGTTTGAAAATGGTAGAACCAAATCTTTAAAAACCTTAATTTCTGTTTCTGGCATTGATACTTTATTGAGTTATTACTCTCCCCTGCAAATCTTTCTTTAATTTTTCTAACAAGTCCTACACCATTTTATTGCACCCAATTCATCCTTAAGCTGTGATTTCCTCATGTTTTATACTCTTCCATGCCAAATGAGCACATACCTAAATCTGACTTTAAAAGTAATTAAGTTTAAATTTCAGCAATTGCAGCAAACAATATTCCTAGACAGATTAGTACTTTGTGGCAACTTACTTGTTACAATAACAAAAAGGTGAAACCGTAACTAAGCAAATATAAATTTAAAAAAAAACGGATATCCTTCTTAAATGATTTCATCACTGCTCTGTTTTGCTTAACCAAGAATAATACAAAATTCACATGAAGAGTATCTACATATATGAATTTGATGATTCTAGGTAAATTAGACTACACATAGACTTCGTTATTGAATCCTTCAAATCGTATAAATGTCATTTAGTGACAGAGTCGTTTATATAGAAATTAATTAATATGTTACGCTCAGGTCAAAGCACCTAAGAACTTTGTGTGAGTGCCATTCCAGCTAATAATAAAAATAAAAAAGGACCGAGGACACCATAAAATATACGCATAAAGTAAGCTAGGATGCGTCGTAAACGAGCGAAACGCGTGACCAAATTCTTAAACAAGTGAAGTGAAACACAATGACGATGCAGACAAAGATGAAGTTGGCGCCTATAAGAAACATGAGAAGAATAGTCGGTAAATGATGCGGGAATAATTGCTAATCTCGATTCGATTCAAAGTTATAAGAATTGTTTTGAGTTCATAAATAAATTGCAAGAATTGTCTTATTGTCTTATTTTATATCAAATCGGCTTTATCCATAAAAAGTAAAGTCGTTTTTCTATCGAAAATAGTTTAATAGAATATTTAGTTTTAATAAACTATCAGCAAGCCATCAATTATATGAATTTTATTAAAATCTTTGTTAAAAGTTAAGACTACAGTTTCACATTATTATAATAAAATTGATTTGAAGTTTTCAATATAAGCAGATCTTTTGAAAAAGTTCTATAAATAATAATCTACATAATAAAACTACAACAGTAAACTATAATATTACAAAAATCAATTTGGCCTTGTTTCCTTATATCGGCGAGTGCAAACTATTTTATGAAACTCAAGCTACACAGTTTTAAATAAGGTTGAGTGGACTATAGAACTTTAATACTGTGGTATTGGGTATATCAAAACGAATTTGATGAATTAAATTAAATATATGCAAAATAAAAATAAAACTTTCTTAGGAGACCTGACCTTAAAATTTGTAGCCCTAAACTTATATCCTTAATTTACATAAGACATTTGCATAAAGTTCATTTCTGTCAAAGCGATCGAAGTGAGTCAACTCCAAAGGGTTCAGATCTCAGTCATAATAAAATAAACAGAAATTGTGGCATTTTAAAAGTTCTGATTTTTAACAAAACAGACAAACTAATCAATTTAAAAACTCTACTACCCCCAAACTCAAGACACACATACATACAATTCAGTCCTTTTTTCCTTAAATTTCGTCCAGAAAATTACAATAACATTACAATTTATACATGAATGAATGTATTTTTGAAAGAAGAAATAAAATAAAAATAAAAGAAATAGAAGAAAAGAATGAAAATTTTGCATAGCTTAAATATTATTTGCATCGAACTGTCGACCGGGACAGTGACGTGCCAGAAAACTTGAAAGACTTTGACGACATTTCCGCTCATGGCGTAAAAATAACAATCAATTTAGAGTTTTGAATGAGCAGCCAAGTTGAACTTGATAAAAAAAGAAAGAAAAAAGTTGAAGGAAAGAAAAAGTTTTACGTGACAGAGAAAGTAGACAAAGGGGAGTGTGAAGAATTTTTTATAAGACGATGGATTTAAATAGAACATGAAAAGAAGTAAAGATTAAATGAGAAAAGTATTTAGATGATACGAGTGTCGATCAATAACTTCTTAGAAAAAGATAGAAAAACAATGATTTGCTCGTAAATTTCTTTTTATTTTTCAATTTAATCTACTGTTAGCTCAATACATTTACTCTAGCAAGTTCCTCAACATAGGCGTTTGTTTCAGTGATGACGTCTTTATTCAACCCAAATCTCTTAACGCCGAGCCATTTGTTTAGGTTTAAAAACAGGAAATTGTGAGGGCTAAATATGGAGTATGTGCCACATGGGGTTTGAAGCTTCATTTGTGGATTTTTTCCATGGTGAATACACACTAACCATTCATCGCCACTAAAGAATTCATTTGATTTTACTTGTAAGTCGCAGTTGCTGAATGTGCGACTGTCATGGACACGGCTATCGGATTACCTAGTGCCTTATAATTTTATTATTGTCGCACACATCTTTTACCTCCATCCTGATGGTTCATGTAACGTCTCCATGGTTATCTTCCTACGTTCACTAATATTTGGCTAACATAAATACGTATCTCTTACTTACATGGACGTGCCATCGGTATAGTACAATAATTATATTCTCCCAACAACTTGTATATTAATGAACTGAATAAATTCATTCGATGTCAGGAGAAATACACTCTCTTGAGAACTATATTGCATATACAAAAATATAACACGCGTGGAAGCTTAAATTTGCCCACAACCTTTCAATCGATTCCATACTTTGGCAGGCATTCCTATAAACTGTTTATAAAATCGAAACCAATTCGTTTTGGATTCAAATATTTCTGGCTTTGCTCTGCTTCAGAGAAAAACAATCCAGAGAAAAAGGAAAGTGATTCCACTCAGTTTTTATAACTTGCTTTCCTGCCAATATACTTGGCCCTCTCTATTGAAGTGGTCAATTAAAATATCTGTGTGGTGTAGTGGTTAGAGAGTAGGACTGGCAAACCGAGGGTATGGGGTTCGAATCCTGCATTGGGGATTTTTTTTATATTTACTTAATTCTATCTTAAAAGAACTTTCATTCTCTCATTAATGCAGTCATGAGCGAAAACATCCTAAATCCTGTCGAGTTTGCATAAACAGCAAAAATGCAATATTTTACTACTCAGTGAGACATGGATGGGTAACGATCAAGAGTTTCATATTCCAAATTTCGATTGCATTGTATAATACAAAAGACCAGCCGTTCGCGCTGGAGGAGTAGCAATTTTTAAAAATCACAGTAATACAATCAGCATTGTTACACCAAGTATGCATATAATTACGGAATCAATGATACGAAGGTCAAGTATTGGCGACATTTGTTCCGCAACATGCAGGATGGAGAACGGTATTCAAATAATAATGGCAGTTATTTACATATCGCCTGTTAGTTCAGTTCATGTCATAACATTGTTCACCCATACATCACTTTTCGGTTTTAGGGAAGGGGGTTCTGCTCTACTCGGACAAAATTACCACAAATGTAAATTTTGCTAAGGGAAAATCCTAACCCCTAAAAACTTTTCTTTTCGAAAAGTTTAATCTTACAATGAGCAATAGACGTTCACAGTTCACAACAAGATATCACACGACAATTTATGCAGCAGATTTTTGAATAACATCGAATGAAAAACATTCATTTCTTACTTTAGTTTATAAGTTTCTAATAAATAAAATAATAATTAAAAAAAAAAAAATTAAAACATAAATTTTTCAATAAATAAAAATAATAATTAAAAATTTTGTTCTGACTGGAGCTGCGCATCAACTCCAACAATTACGTAACATTCGTCCATTCCCAATTGTTTTTACCGACGGGAAATCCTTTTCTGCATTATTTACTTCCTTCCATTGTAATCGTTATGAGCTTACATAGATCGCAACATGGCAAAAATTCAGCACACACACGTGCTTATTTTGTTAATTAATTTAAAAGTAATTTGTTATAAAAAGAAAAATTAACAAAAAGGTATAAAAAATGTTAAAAAAAAAAAAAAATTAAGTAAACAAAAAAAAAAAATGGTCCAAAAAAAAAAAACCAAGCTCTCCAAGTACACTGCTGCATCAATTACAGATCCATTACTCCCAACATCTATATAAATGGCAGATCAGGTTATGTTCCAGATGGAGAATATAATGAGCGAATCCCTTAAACACGAAAAGTACACTGAAAGAAACGAATAAACCTTATACTTTTAAAAACACCATACTATGAAATACATTAATTTAAAACAAACCTCCATATACGAATATTTTAAATTTTCCCATATAGATGAAAACACTTTCGGTATCGCCTCTGATAAGAAATATGTAGACAATCGAGCATAATAATTGGTGCTTTGCAGAGATGCACCAGTTGCCAAATATCGAAATGCAACTCCTAATTTTCCAGTTGAACTTATATTTCATTGAATTGAACATCATTCATCCTGATGTATTTCTTGAATGATTGGTCGCCATCACTCAATTCTTTAGTTCAAAAAAGTGTGTGAGCCTTCTTCATTCCGATGTACTCTCCATTCTTCAACCCGTTTCTTTCGCATTGTAGTGTCCATCTCCATTTGGCACCATCACTATTACATCCATCCGTCCGAAGAATTAATTCCCCATATCCAAAATCTTGTCTTGAAAGTCTTAATTTAAAACGACAAGCAGCGTGCGCCTACTTTTCCAATTATTTTGGAGATAAATATTTGGTAACACTTCTCATTTTACAAATACATATGCTTTATATTTATGACATATATTCGGAAAAAAAAGCAAAGCAAGGCTTTGGACGCTTCGACTTTAAAAATTGAAATGTATGAAATCGTATGAAGAAGCAAATTTGACAGATTTTCTTTGAAAACATGAGTAGCCGAAAGTTTGTTATTTCTTTCCAGTGTTGAGAATGGATGAAGAACTGGTTCGTGAAACGAAAACAGTTGTTATCGAACTTGGTTTTTCACTCGAACTCGAGCGTGTAAAAACCATGAGCAATTCAAATTTTATCAACCATTATAAAATGTTTTTGATTATGTTTCATTTTTGTTGTACAATATTTGTAACAAAATTTGTAATTTGGACAAGGACTTGTTTATCAACCCTCGTACAAAACAATTACAATCCAACAAAGTCATCTGATGACAATTGACATTTGACAAACTATTAACAAAAGATTGGATAAGAGGTTAAAGAGACTCAATCCAAGCAAATTGTTGAGCACAAGAGTAAAGTTCAGCTCAGTTCAATTCAGTTAAATTTAAAAAATAAAGTCTAGAGAGAAGAGTTCTTATCCTCGTCTGTCTACATTTTACTTCAGTTGTTCGTTTGATTGCTTTTTTAGCATTTGTTCTTCTCGTTTGATGACTGTGATTTGGAAGAAAGTTCAATTGTCAATCATTACGTCAAATTAGGTGGTCATTTCGATATTTTTTACATGGTTGTACTACATATCGATTTGCTGGTCTCATTCATTGCTTCTGTCGTTTATTTTCTACTTGTCCTCTGAAGCATTTATTGATTGACGATTTAAGTGCTTTCAACAATTGTCACTCACTTCTACACTCACTTACTCAGTTCAATTGCTTTACTTGCTCCGACAATCATTTGGATTCACTTGCAAGTGAAGCTGCATTTTAGTGTTGAAAATGCAATTGAAAGTCATTCAGCATACAAAATTGCTAGCTAAACGGCGTTTGCAATAAATCGTCGCTCAAAATTTCATCGGGAAAATTCAGTCAGAAAACAAGCAAAATCAAAGCAAACTTCAAAATAAGAACATGAGAAACAGATAAGCTGCTTTAGAATTTCAAGGGTTGCGTTAACTAAAAATGTTCATCGAAAGAAACAAATCAGTTGCATTGTTGCAATTTCAGTTAAAAAAAAAAAGAAAAATTAGGGAATAAATTTTGAAACAGTTGGCAATAGATGAACAGGCAGTGATTGCTTGAAACATTATGCATTGTGGTACCACACTAACAAAAAATGCAAAAAAGTCAGGAAAAATATAAATAGAATGTCATTGTGGCTGTTTTTACTTTGCTTCGAGCAAACTACTTCACTTCCGGCCTTTGCATTCTTGATTCATTTACTTCCACCTTTCTTTTTTTTCTTATTCTTTATGCAATCAGCTTCAAAGGATTCAACCTATCTGTCCATCCATTTCTGTATGAAGGCATGTATGCAACTATGTCAGTGGTAGGCTAACTAGACTAGAGGAGACTCTGAGTAAAAATACTGCTGAATTTACCAAATGACAATAGTTATAATTTGAAGATAAATAAGCAGATACCTTAACCAATGTTTATATTTTGCATATTTCCAACTCCAAATTGCCTCAGCTTCATTCTTCTTTGCTATTTCTTTCTCTTTGTTTACTTCGAAGTTACTTTGATTCACATTACTCCTTAACAAATTTTATTCATTCAATCAAGAAAATCATCCATTAATGAGTTGATTCATCAACCATTGAATCATTTATCAACTATGGCGATTTGTTGTGATTGTTTTTGTTTGCTCTTCTTAATTCAATGTTGCTCTTTTTTTTATTTGATTCTTCTGGAAGTGCATATGATTCGGTTACTGACTATACTCCTCTTACAATTTCGTTTAAACTTTAAACCAACCACCTACAATTTTAATTCAATTATCAATTATACGAATAAATTAATTTATATTATAACTACACTTAATATGAATTGCCTGTAATAATCCGTAAGCATTGCAAATTGCATTAAGGTAATTTAATTTTATTTTTATACATGTTTATGTGTATGGCATTAAAAAAAATAATACAACAGAACTTAATCCTCTTAGTGGTTCCATAGTGTTTCTACTCTGAGTCTAGTGGAGGAGATTTAAGCTACAAATTATGAAAATTTACTATCTTTATGTATGAAGTTGAGGATGAATAAATAAATGAACCAATTATGCAATTAAAATAAATCTGTTTAAAAGATTAAAAAGCATAATTATAGCAACAATAACACTTACATTATTCAGAGAATTCACAAATTATGTATCTGAGTTGTTTTTCTTTGTTTGAAGTAAAACGACAAATTCTGATATCACAATATATTTTTTAACAACAACTTTTTATATCCTGTGTTCTTTGTATTTGTTTTTGTCTTCTCAATTCGAGTTCAACGACCATATATCCTACTCTTCTGAGCATTCGCATTTATTTGCTCATTAACCAATAGATTTATCCCAATAATTAGATGCCATTTCCTCGAACTCAAGGCAAGGCAAGTTATTTGTTACATGGTCCCCTGCACATCTTTTCATTGTATCCAGTGGCAATCGAGTGCCATAGAAATTATTCCCGATTCTAATGAGCTGACAGTCATTCAAGCTAACAACCATCGCATGACTACCAGAACACAACCATTCAACCAACGCCAAAAGGACTCCACAGGTTTATGGCAATTCCAGTGAAAAAATAAGTAAAACTCAACATGACTCGACGAATGTTTTGCAAATTGTTGTCTTTATTATTTTGCAATGTTTTCTCTCTACATTTTTTGTTGTGTTTATTCCTTTCTTTGAAAAATTTCATTCATTCATTCATTCACTCATTCATTTATTCAAACATTTCATTCATTCATTTACATTAAATTTTCAATTGTTGTGAATTTGTTGCATTTTGTTTTGATTTGTGGCAGACAAATGGTCATCATCATGGCAATAAATATGATTTATAAATGCGAGAGTAAATTTTCACTCACGAAGAAAATCAGAAATGAATTATAAAAGTAGAAAATTTGTTTTTTTAATATTGTACCCATTTTCTATGCAGAGTCATGGGTGACAGATACATAAATTGTCGGCAGACACAAATGAAGCCAAAAGCGTGTTAAAAATGCTGATTGGTATTCTGATTTGGTTTGAAATACTCATATCCCGCCCATTTCATTTTACAACTGCTTACTGTTGCAGAACTGTGGCCTGGATTTGTTACAGGTTTCCATATTCAAACAGTCGCTCATTACACACTCTTACATTTGTTCATCCATTTATTCAGAAATATTTGCTTCCCTTTTTTCTGTTTGTGGTTTAGTAAAGCAATTTTAATAACATTTTATAATAGATAGAACTTTTGAGCTCAGTACAAATGCCATTGTTCTTGCTTGCTTATTGTTCTTGTTTACATTTTTTTTTTTTTTTTGTGTTGCAGATACCAACAGTATTTATGGTCACGAAATTGCGACAAATGCCAATTTAATTGTTCTGTTAAGAACAACAACAATATTAACATTAACATTAATAACAATTTATATAAGAATTCCTTTACACAGAAATGACATTGACGAATGTCCTAGATGACACCATTAAAATAAAAACAGAAACAAGAAAATAAAAAAAATTAAGAATTACACAACAGCATTTATTTATTCAAGGCAACTGAAAAAACTGTAAAAAACTTTAGTTGTAATATAAATGTTCAATTAGTCAGAATATCAGTGGATTGTGGCAAAAATGTTTCCATGCCCACAGCATCACTGTACATTTTTAAACGTTTCTATGGAAAACTGTTGAGTCTTTTTTCAAAGCCACCGATGCTAAAGCACATCCTTAGACACAAATGTTTTGACACTAAATTATGAACAACTAGCAGTTCGCCCCTGCTTCGCACGGGTGGTGTACCTATCTTCTTTCTATCTATTTTCTGTCTACATAATTATTTAAATCGGCTCAGTATTACTGTGCGCTAGATAAAAAAAATGTTAACAATTTGGTAAAAAAGTGACAGTATCTTGACAACAGCGCCACCTACTGGGTCCAACTGAAACATAAATCATCTTGGTGACCCCATAAGTACAACAAAAATTATGAAAATTGATTCAGCCGTTTTCAATTGATGAGCGTTCGTACAGATTTCGACATTCATTTTTATATTTAAGATACAATGCATTATGAGTGGTGAATTTGGAATTTTCCATCGTTGCTGTTTTCACAGATACAAAGACATGAACATTGGTTACAGATTCTCTCTGCTGCATATAAATATAGTCATAACAATCAACCAATCACCCTTACAATAAATCAACCACTTTGATTGAATAATAGACAATCGTCCTGATTAGAATTAAGTAGTTTTACTTATAAATTCAAAATAAAACAACCAACAAGGGTGGCTATATATCGATCACAGATCGCAGGTCATTGAACCCGGGCAATGACTTTGAGGCAGCATTGATTTATTAGAACTCAACGTAAACGTAAATCATTTGTGAGTAAAAAAACTGAGAATAAATAACAGAATTAAAAAGAAATGGAAATGTAGAAAATTTAAATAAATGAAGGATGATTGGAAAGGGTAAAATGATTGAAAGAATATTCCCATTGCAGCTTAAAAGGTAACTTTATTTGTAATATTGATAGCGAAGTGTGTTTTCATTTTGAAACTTGTAATAATAATGTTAATTGAATTTACTTTGGTTAACCGGAATTTCTTTCACATTTCACGCCATTCGATACATTTATTACACATCTCAATTTATTATAATTGCGAATGTGGTCAATTTCATCAGAACTGACTGTATCCAGGCCTCTTTGTGTTGGTTTCAGTTAACTAGTCTCTTCTTTTTTATTCTACTTAAATTATAGATCTTGATTGGAGTTCTTCGATTATTGGAGATAAATATTTTTTGTACTAATACTCCTTCTCTTTGAAGCAACAAAGTTGTTGAAAGATTAAAGTCTTAAAAATAATATACGAGGTCTAGTCTCATTGACTTAAGCTTTGTTATTTGAAATTTGAATGGTGAATTAATTATAAGTCTTTTCAATTTTCATTTTTATAAGACAATTTTTTGATATCTCAACATTTTCTATCAAGTAACCTAATTATTTTATGTATTCAAAAGAACAATGAAAAGTATGTTAACTTTACCATATTGGTAATCGTATGATGGATTGAAAAGTTAGCATAACCACTGATCATCATCATATCCACAATATAATAAATTTATAAATAAATGATGCCTATATATTTAAATAAGAATTTCATATTAGTTTAGTTAAATAACTTAAAATAAGGTAATACTTTTTGTTAACTTTGTAAAAATGCTTCTAATTATAAGAATATTAAATAAAGGCAACCTAACCAACTGGAAATACTTTTCTTGATAAACTCATACTACCACTGTTATCCCTCCCACTCCCACTCCCCTTCCCCATCTTAATCTTATTCATTATTCCCTTCAACTTGGGATTTTATGTATTTATGTAATTCTAAGACTAAAAATGAACAAAAAATGAAAAAAAATGTATACAGAATATCCATTTAATAAGAGGAAAATTCTATTTTTAATGTAAATGAAATCCTTCTTAGCTACCCAATTAGTGGTACTTATCATTTTATTTATTTATTCTTTATGCTATCTCACTTGTACGTAGTTGCGATCTCATTTTCTCAACTTCTCTCCTGTAAGAATCCCCATAAGGTTTGTTGCTGTAGCTACTTTAGAATGGTTTGCTTAGTTGGACGTTGTTATTTTGTTTTCTTCATCCGCTCGTCCTTTTACCTGAAGCACACCAAATAAACAATATTATGGCACTTTCCACAGTTTAATGAGGTAAAAGAAAAATAACAACACAATTACAAGATGAAATGGGAAAATAAGGAAAAAAAATACGTAAATCTGTTGAGTTAGCAGCGCAACAACCAAAAGTCAAAACTTCGATTTCAAGGAAAATAAATGAAACACAAAATAAAAATCAAAAGTTGTTGAGGATTTTCGCAGCTTCATTTTTGCATAATTTTTGTTTTATAAAATCGCTTTTCGAAACCCTTTAGCCGTCAAATCCTAGTATAGGATAAATGAATAATGGTCAAACAGTGACTTTACATTTGGCTACAGTTAACATGTTTACAGACTATTAATTAAAGATTTTAATGGTAAAGATTTGTTTTGAAGAAGATGACGCTTTCTTTGTCAATTCGCTCAAAACGCTTCAAACTTCTTATTATCGCATGAGTTTGGTTTATGTGTAGTTCTACTGGAGATATTATTTTTATAGTCAGACCTCATCTGTGTGATTTTGTGTTAGCATACTACTTTAGCCAGATAATTTTCCACAGAAAAATAGCATTATTAGTTTAACAAATAATAGGAGCGAGGAGCCTAGGAACTTCGTATAGCAAATTTCACACCCTTTACGTGTCTATAAATCATGAATTATATTTATATGTTGCTTCTTTTTTATTACTTAAAATGAATTTGTTATGTGTAAAATACTGGAAATATTGAAAAACAAAATAAGTCTAGGGAAAATCGAAAATAAAAACTTAAAGCAAAAACCAAAGCAACAAAACAACCGGAAAAATGAAGGATATTAATTTGGCATAAACACACAGAAAATATGTACATACTGATGTACATGTATGTATATAGAAACACACAGTCATTTTTTAATTAAAATGAAAAATCTCAGGCATCATGACTTGCAACTTTCGTTTAATGTTTGCTTTTTTATTTATATTTTATTTTTAATTTTGTTTTCATCAGCTTTTCATGAACAATTTCATTAGTAACAAAGTGTTGAAAGCTGACTTAAGTCAACTCCAAACATCAAACCTCCATTCGCAACCATCGTAATAGTTTTGAGAACAATGAGAACAACACAAAAATAGTGAGCTGAACAGTAATAAATGAAAATGTAAATTCTGAGCACGGAAACTCAATTGACAGATAGATACTAAGACGGAAACATAAAAAAAAGCTTAATGGCCAACCGAATAAAAGGGAAATAATAGAAAATAAGGAAAGAAAGAATATCATGCTAGGCAAATAAGGATAAGAAAAGTTTACACATACGCCGTGGTGTCTCTTTACTTCAGCGATGTTGTTATTATTGTTTTCCAAGATTGAGATTACAGTCTTTCTCGCTTTTGGAAAGCCATGAAGAAATGACAAGAAAGCAGACAAAAATAAAACCAAAAGAAAAAATGAGAAGTGGATTGAAAAAGTACATTGGGAAAATAGTCAATTTTGTTGCGAAATACTTACAACACAAGTTTATATGAAAAGAGAAATGAGGAAAATCCAAAGGGATTGAAAAAGTATGCCACATTCAGTAAGAAAAAAAATTGAGAGAAGAGAAAGATATGAAGAATGTAATACAAAACAAGAGAAAGACATTAAAATCAATAGATTGTTGTAAGAAAGGCAATCTAATCTTATCTGAATGGTGAGAAATTTAACTTTCCTCTCAAAGCATCATGTTAATGAGGACGAATTGATTGATGAATTGATCTTTAGCAAATTTTGTTGCCATGTTAATGAACGGTTAATAACAAGAAAGTAGGATATTAGGCTTTCTTTGATAAATTACAGTCCCATAAATTTGCGGAAACTCCTTCACGTACATTTATTATGTGTATTGTTACTTCAGCGTTTAAGAAACTTACTAAGTACAATAATAAAAAGGTGGCGATATCAAAATCGTGTTCAAATCGCTACTTGTTTTCCAATCTGTAAACGTTGCTATGACACAGTTCTAATGTAAAAAGTAGATAGAGGCTGGGTCCCAGCTACCATGAGGGAGGCCCGCTTTTATTTCCTTGAGGTCGGAATAAGTATTTAATTAGAAAAAAACATTCTGATAAATATTATTTCAGTATGTTATAATATTGTGTTGATAATAGCGTTTTAATTTCATTGAGAAGGTCGCCGTGGCATATTTTTTTTTGAAGACTTTGGACATCTTTTCTTCTTCAAAGGTGTTTTCGTTAACTCGAGCTATTCTGGGAACTTCGTGGATAGGTGAATGTATTATGCGAAAGCCATATTGTAAATAAGTTATCTCTGCTCAATTATATACTGAACGTTTAGAAACTGCAAATAGCTAAGATATAGGATGATATGGAGTGGGGGTTTCCCTGGTTAGCTAAACATAATCACCTCTGCATTTTTCCAGTAGATTGGAACGTGTTATAATTTGCATGTAACATTCAAAATAGATGTTAACCTGGATATGATATTTTGTGGGAGAAGCTTAAAAATTTCAAAGGTGATGATATCATAGCCAGGCAACTTTTTTGCTTTCAGATTCTTTAATTTCCGCATATAGTTCAGCATTCGTGACTGGAGGAACTTCGGCGTAGATACTTTCAAGCATTATCTCTATTCTGATTTTTTTTTATTGGTGTGTATTGTGCAGTTGGTTATGTTTCTTTTTCACTTTTTCACTTTTGACCGCAACGCCACTGCAAAGCGTAAAATTCTGTCAAAGAAAGAAAATAAAATTAGAAGGAATGCTATACCAAATAAAATAAATGTTAATATATTAGAAAAGAAATAGGAGAAAGTCCAATGTTGAAATGGTTTGCCATCTGGAAATAACGTGGCATTTTCATCCGTTCCACTTTTTATTTTTTTGCAACGGAAGTTGATTTGGACGGAGGTGGGTCAAGCGGGCAACTGAACTTTTTCTTATTTCTGTTAATATTTTCTCCACATGTCACGTTTTCACTTCTTTATTCTGAGCCCCAACTATCTTCATATGTTTTAACTCTTTATTTATTGCAAATTTTTATGCGAAATACCTTGTGAATGTTCGTTTTTTCGTTAGGACGGATATCCTTTACCCAAATATTTCTCTGAGTATGTGAGCATGAGTATCCGTTTATATAGTGAGAGTGAGTAATAAATTTCCATGCCACAGTTTCACCGTCAGTAGATGTTTCGGTTACGGTTTGTGTATTTTCGGTTTTACTTCCTTATGGTCACCAACCATTTATACAATCGATCATTTTTAAAAGGTTTGCATGAGATACAGACTCTCATACGTATATGCGTGTCATAACATTGCATTGTTATACATATTTTTTGATTTTTACTTTCGTTTATTAATTTTTTCCTCCTTTTGATCATCAGTCACTTTGCATTTTAATTTAACCTTTTCAACTGCTTTACATTGTGGGCGCATGCATTCGTTCATTGTACGCATATTCAATAAGTTTTTCAATGGGACTTTTCCTGAAGATTTTTTGTCAGGTATTGTCCTCCATTGTATATTGACACTGGTGACCGTAATCTATCACTAGGAGATGCTACGCATAGTTCTACTGATTGCTGACAGTTTTCAGCAGGCACCAAAGGAACAGAACATTCAAGTATTAAAGTATCTCAATACGTAGACTCTCTTTTCACACACATCACATCACAGTTGATGGCTTCTAAGACTTGAACACTCAAACTAAAGTTATCCATGTGAATGTATGATTGTAGTTTGTGGCCGATGCAGGTCCGTAAGTTCATGTGTTGGTAGGTTCGTACCCATTTACTTGGTGCATTTGCCTAATGCCTGCATGTGAAATGTGTTGTTGATATAACTCACTACTATTGTCATTTATCTAGCTCAAATGTACTTAACTCAACATGACTTCAAACTCAACACTCGACTCAAATAGCTTACTTTCTATACCCATCTCCAAGTTGTACTCACTGTCTGTCAGAAGAAGCAAGGATTTGTTACATTCAATAGTGAGAACGACATTAAACTGAAGTTGAGGCTGCACACACAAAATGCATAGAAGGCCAACTGGAGTAGTCAAACATTTTGAAAAATTGTGCTTGAACTTCGGCTCACCAGCAACATCATTTTTTCATCCTATATGTACAAGAAAATAAATGGGAAGGATACGAAGCGAAAAGGAGGAGATGCCTTCGATTTAGTGTCACACACAAAAACAGTGATTGAATTTTTTTGAAGTGAAACTACTTTAGCGGCGTTGGGCAACAAATTTATACTCAAAATTTGAGTGAAAAAATACATATCGTCACGTTTTTGTAATTCTTTTATCTCATAAGCCGCAATAGGTAGAGACTTCAAATTTTCACAGAATGTGTATTTCTATTACCATATCCCCAACAAATAATAAATCCATCGGAAAAGTATCAAAAAGAGATTACATTTGCATATATACACGTAACAGATTTGACATTTTTTATGTTTTTTTTTTTCCTCATATGTTGTTTTATCTTTCTTACATTCATTTCTACTAGGATAACCTAGTGGTCGAAATTTTTAGATAATCTTTGTTTAAACTAATGGTGGACCTAAAAAGGTATATAATTGACTGTATATAAAAAGTAGGCTGTCATGGGAAAAAAAATTGGCAGATTGAATATTTCGGTTCAAATTTATCTTCTTCACAACACACAGAGATTTCTTTCTTTAGATTTCTTCTGTTTATTGCATGCTACTTATTTGCAGGTCAGACATGTTAGAAAGATAGTTTAATGCTAAGGTACTTGTGATATATTACCATGAAAATTACAAGCTCATTTTATGCCTAACGAAAACAAAAAAATAATCTCACCATCTACTTGGACAATTCATAAAGTGCCTTTCAAAAATCACTCCACGCGTCGAAAAAATTGTCACTTCAGTAAAACTGGTAATTAAAAATAGTATAAGAGTATTTTGTTGGAATTTATATTATTCTTTAGCATTGCTAATATTTTTCTAATATATTTTTATGTCTTTCCTATTTAAATAATTAAAATTCTAAAAATATTCATATTTTTTATTTTTTTAAATAAATTCCACATGTTGTTTTTATAGAATAAAACTACACATTTGTATTTAATTGAATTCTGGACATTTATTGCCATTTTTATTCTATTGTATAATTATTATTTTTGACTCACTTTCTATTCTCTTTGCCTCTCTCTATGTTATTACAATCACTACATATTGAAAAATCGTTTTTCCGTTTTTCTCTGAATTTTATTTCAAATTGAAATTGTGTATTTATATTGAAACGTGTTTATTTCATTACAGTTATATTTGCATTTGATTTCTATGGCAAATCAAAGTGTCACTGTTCTATATTTTTTTTCCATATGTTTATAAGTTGAACAGAATAATTACAATTAGCATTTATACATGTTAGCTTAATTTTTTTTATATTCCCCAATGTCAAAAGAAATGAATAATGATTAGTTTCAATGGCATATGATTGCCATAAGTACCAGTCAAGGGAATTATATTGTTGCATATTTGTACCATACACGCAATCATTAAAATTGTATGCATTTGAATATTGAATAGGATCAATCTTTTCTATTGCAAATTTATCATACGGGCGTCAGGCAATAAAGTAACACAAAATAAAGTTTTCCAACAAAAAAAAAGTAAAGATGTGGCGCAGGACACCCGTGTAATGCGTCTTGCGTTGAGAAAAGGATGAATTTTAATTTAATTAAACATAATTGTTCAAGAACAAATTTTAGGGACATAAGTATCCTTGCAGCTATCATATTCATCATCATCATCATTGTATTGGTAGCCTTTGTCTGTGTTCGCTTGACCAATACTAACTAATACATATCAGAAGTAATAGGACAAAGCTGGCAACACCAAAACCAAGTTGAGTGTTGAGTGATACAACTTGTTGTTGCAGTAACAGTGAATGTGTATAGTGCATAGAACACATGCCACAAATATCTAATGAACTCTTTCTATTTCTATCTCTAATGCCCCATTTTCATTTCTGCCTCTCTGTATTTCTCTGTTCCTCCTTCTGGGTAGTTCTGTTTGTTTATTGTATTTAAATTGTTGCTAATTTCATTAGCTGATAGCATCCATGCATAGTCTACTTCTTCAAAGTTCGATCCTATATTTCTATGTTAACCATGTATTGTGGCACAGATGTGAACCAATAGACTCGCATCGGCTCTGACCAATTAACTCCTATTCTCTATTTGATCCCATTTTATTCATGTTACAAGCTACATAACACAGGGAATGCATCCGAATATCTAACCTACATTAATATTCACTCTTAATCAATATTATCACATGTTATTCAATGCATTTGAAGTATGTTCAAAATGATTATGTTCATACACACACATGGTGTAACAGTCATATGTTCTAATTCGAGCATCATGATACAAATTTTGAACAATGAAAGCCACTCAATATATAAAAGTAATTTAATTATAATTTAGTTGCATTCAATTCCAAAGGGTACCAAATAAAGTAGTATATTCTCGTATATACAAGAATATAATAAGATGACTTATAACGACAAGAACTTGATCGTAAAGCACTGGGTTCGCTACGAACTACTACTCTTTGTATTCAACCACCACTGCAATTTAAGAGTGGAACAAGGGCGGGAACATATACACCTCGTCACTGCGGCCTCGAATGCCTATTGTGATATACCCCCTAATTACAAATCTTCCCATCCTCATCAGTATTAACACTGTAATGATAATGATTTGCTATATTTTGACTTCCATTATGAAATCATATTTATTTGGTTTTAGTTTGTTACTAACAAATAGAAACTATACTAACAAAAGCAACAACATTGGTTAGAAATATTGTTTCATTTCATGAGATATCCTTGTCCCCTTTCAACTCTTAGCAGCTTTCATTAAACACAATTTACGACAAAAGTTAAATTGTGTTTGTATTTGTGTTAAGCACAAGATCAAAACAAGAAATAAAAAAAAAAAATAAAGGAAAAAGTTTAATGAAAAGAAAAGCATGTTAAAGAGAAGAAGATTGAAACAAGAAACAGTGTAAATAAGCAAATAACCAAGATAAATCTAAGAGGAGAAATGTTTCAAAAGTCGAAATTAATATTGCTAGGAGGTACTTGTAATCCCAGCTGGAACTTTAGATTAAAAATAAATCAAAAAGTTCTAGGAATACGCTCAGAAGTGTTGTATTATACTAGAAAAAAAAATTGTTGCCTAACCACAGGCGCTGATTTCTAGAACAAAAGAGAAAGAAAGAACTTTGTCACCTTTATTAATTGTGCAGAGGAAACGGAAAGTTACCTTAAGTTAAATTTATTACAAAAAAAAATTAATTTACAATACACAAATCACACAAGCCTACAAAGGACAAAAGATTTGGAGGAGTACAAAAGAGACCAATTAAAACCGACAGATATAATAACTTAAGTATGAACAACAAAAACAACGGCAATTATTTACAATCTACAATATAAAACAACAACAAAAATAAACAATTACCTGAAAAAAGCATACAAAAAAGTGGAAAACAGAATAAAGAGAAAAATAATTGTGGAGATTTCCAACTCACTCCCCAATTCTATCTCTACCCTGTTCACATAGATACATATTTTTGTAGTCTTTTCCGCCAGTTGCTATAATTGAAATTCAAGACACACACAACCATTTCATCATATAACCGTAGAAACAAATAATTAGTGTACCATAAGGCAAAATACAATACAAGTTTCTAGGCAACAACACTGAAAGGACGTTAAGAACGAAACGAAACGAACGAATGCGAATATATCTGAGTATGAAGAGCAGCGGAAATGGTTTTGTATCATAAGAAAATGTTTGATTTACATTTGACAGGCTGCCTGTCTTTCTTTCTGTCTGTCTAACCATCTTTCTGGAGGGCAGGCGAAGAGCCATTGACTTCAAGATCAGGAGAGGATTACCATTGCTGCGGGAGGATGGAGGATGTGGAGAGCTTAGGTCGTAGTGTGTGTAAGAGAATGTTGAATGGGTGTGTCCTGTCTGACTGGCAAATCAGATGCGACAGTTCTGTGTGTGGGCGGGTGACATACAGGTTCCATTCAGGATGTCACATTTGTTGGCAGTCGACCGGACTTTGGTTTTAACCTTTGGCTCGGATTCCTGTTGATTGGTCATGTTTCCCTTAATGCTTTTTTGCTTTCATGGGGCCTAAATGACAGTGCGGAAGGCCCTTGTGGCTCGACGGACGAGACATGGCAACATGTTCTCTGTGAATGTTCTCTGTACGACGATTTAAGGGATTTGAATGAGTTTGGTATTTTGAGTGTTAATGGGGGTTTTGATTTTAGTGAGGTGCTCTCCAATAGGGATAGAGTTAGGAGATTAAATGGGTTTGAACGTGCAGCATTTTTGAGACGTCGTCCTATTGTAGCCTGAGACTGTCCGTTATGTGTGTGTGTGAATGTGGGTTGGGTTAGTATTTCCCCCGGAGTAACCAGACCCTGAGCTTCATGGAGCTCTACTGGTAGTAGATATTTTCTGGTACCACGGGCGTCTGGCTTGTAGCGGTCTCAGCCTACTACCCATTCGCTTAAAGTCCTTGTGACAGTGGGGACATATGCTTGCCTGATCTCGATCATATAAATGCTGCAACTTGGCGGAAGAGGTAGGAATAGACCTCGCTGCCTACAGTGAGGAAGCTATATCCATGAGTATAGTTTTATACTGTGCCATCTGTGGATTACTAAACCCACGGAACTTGTTTCCATCCTGGCCAGCGGGTACAGCCCCCTTGTAGGAGTATCGTGGTGCCTGTGGTTTAATAATCAAATGCGGGTAGGCTGTGACCCAGAGAGCAGCAGAGGTTCTTGGTGGGCCTCGCTCCCCACCAAGGAGGGAGTCATATTTACCAAATTCACATATCTTTTTATTCTCTGCCTACTTCTATATGCAGCCACAACGACAAATTTATTTGTGAAGTGAAGTGAACGTTGCATGAAGTAAGCATACACTAAAGAAATTTCTTTACAAAAATTGTATGAAACAGTAAAAATCAAATTTTACACACACTTCATAAAGAAGAGTAGAGTATCAGAGTGGTGTAACATGGATGGCAACACGAACGCATCCACCATCTGCCAAAAGGAGTTGACAAAGATGATAACGCCAGCGAGGGTTGAGCATGAATAGAATAAGGACAAAGGCGGACTCTTCCAGCACATTAAGCAATGAGGTGTCTCATATATCAGTCAAGGAAATGCGACATTGTTTCCTTTTGTGGTTTATTGTTCTTGTTGTTAGAAGTATCCTCTTTGGTTGCTTCCTGTTGCTCATGTTGTTCATACATCTCACATTAGTATTGCTTGTGTTTATATGTAAAGAAGCGCTTTAACTCTTCAATGTAAATGTCAAGGAGCAGTAAAATATTCAGTAAATTCAATACGATTGATTATTGCACCTAAGCGCTTCGTCAATGTAGCTTAACAATCAACAATCCATCATTTTGTTCTAAAGACACATGTTAAGGTATGTTTTATGTTACAGAGCACACTTCACTTCACTTGACTTATATATGTCAATATCTTATAAATATATAATTATGTATGCTTAGCATTTCTGAAAAAATGGTTTATACTATTATCAATTTAATTTCTTTCTTTTATTCTTGTCACACTTCATTGATTTCTTGCTTCCTTACACTTTGCTTGTAACTTTCGTTTCCTGTTTTCATATGGTATTCCTTTCTTATTTGCAAAGCAAAAGAAAATCCTTCTTCAATGTCAAACAATATTGAAATAAAAGCGAATAAACAGACGAATAAATGGCACAAAACCAAAACTAGCAAATGGTACTTAGCATTCAAGTAGAAGTACTAAGTACGAAAAAACGTGAACATAAAAAGTTATAATGTAAAAGGGAGAAAAATTGTGACAAGTACAAAATACCCAACAAATTGAGTCGAATTTTGGCAGCACTTCTGATGTCTTATTCTATATATTATGTATAGTTTGGTTTCCAAAAATGTTAACACATTTTTTATGCACAAGCGAGTTTTGCAGTCAATGTGATTCGATCATCGAAAGATATAGGCAAATCAAATAACTTTCTTTGCAAAATTTGTTTTAAAGTGTTGAAGATGCCGATTTTTTGGCAGAGTCCTATAAAAATATGGTCTTTAACTGCATACTGCATCAAGCATCTAACCACTTGAATGACCTGAAAGAACAACACCTTAACAGCTGGGGTCACGTTTTTTTAGACGTATAAGATAGTTGCCTTTATCTGAAGCGCAATAAAATATGCTTAGCATGTAT
Organism: Amiota minor; assembly: GCA_037043295.1. Lineage (NCBI taxonomy): Eukaryota > Metazoa > Arthropoda > Insecta > Diptera > Drosophilidae > Amiota > Amiota minor. Next base: position 125,967 of record JBAMAW010000348.1, read on the forward strand.
TCATAGTGGAGCAGGTCTTCATTATGCGATCCATTAATGGGAACATTTTATTATTCAAATGGGACACAACACAATAGCAACGAAACCAATATTTTTGGCTTCCAAGTACACTGGGTATTATATAAAATTATGTGGTTCTACAAACAGGATCGTGTTTAGCTTAATTCAACTCAGCATGGCACAGCATGTTGTTGCCTTAATTTAATATGCCATGTTCCGATTCCATTGATGGTTTTGTTGTGTTTGGATTATCAACATCATCATCAATTGCTTGCCACAGCTGCTCGTCATTCCACTTGGTTTCTTTTCCTTCTTATAGTTTATTTCTTTTCTTATTTCGATTTCAACTCAGCTATGTTGCTTTGCTTTATGTGTTTATTTTCCCAAAAAGAGGTTTTCACTTTTAAGCAACCAACCAAGCAATCAAAAATTTCAATCGCATTATTTGGTAAAAGAAAGTATTCCTTTTCCACCTATGAGTATTTTTTGTTGTCCGTGCTGTTCGTGTGCGTCATCTTAAGTGTATAAACTATTTATTATGTGTCGCCTGTTATCGTTCGCAGGTTCTTCATTGTAATTCACATTTTGGCCTCATTTGCCATCTTTTAGGTCTGACATTTTCTTTTTCTTATTAACGAAATTATTTTGTATTTCTCCTTGCCTTTTCATTTTGTTTTTAATGAAATTGCTTAATCATTTAAGTAAAATCATATAACAGACATCGAATATCAACAATTTAGCGGATTAAAATTTGATTGATGTTCTTTGTAGAAGCATGACTTCAATAAAATCAATAATATGAATAAATTTTTTGCTTTCAATATTGAAAAATGGCAAATTCTATAGATAATTAAGTTTTAAACTTCAGTTAGAAGTAAAAACAATTCAGTCAGATTCTTTGTAATGCATAACAATTATATCAGCAAACAAGTATCAACTAAATACTTTCTGTCATTGATCTTGTTATACCGAATCTATTTATTTTGGCCGTTTCCAGTGGAAACTTTTCTCCTCTGAGTTTTGGCCCACGATACTTAAATGAAAAACATTTTTATGTTTAAGCAACTTTGGATCAAAAATCATTGTATTCATTTAAGAAAAGTAGGTTAGGGTATAGAAAGATATGAGTTTTGTAATCATTTCCTATAGATGAATTGAATACTGATGATTGAAAAAGTCTCGTAAGATTAGTAATCAATTACAGTTTTATACTTTGTTTACTTATTCCATTTCAAACTGTAAATAAAACTACTAATTGCTCTTTCCAATTGTCTTTTCTTCCATTTCATTTCTTTCAAATGAAACATACTTACACGCCTACACAGAGATCCTTCCACAACAATGTTTATACAATTTATGATTAGACAAATCCAACTGTAAGTTTGTAACGTAGAAAGTAAATAAACTCAGCATGCACTAATTCCCATTGTCTCATGGCAACAATCACTTCCTTTACTTGACAGTCATCGGTTTTTCTACCAACTTAGTAATATTGTACTATAGCCTCATATATACATTTGTATTTAAAATAAAGGTTTTTGTTCATGTTGTTGCTGCTTTTGCTGAGCTTAAGTGATTTTCACACTTGTCCTAGTTTCAATGTACGACGCTTTCTTATGTGAGAGTGAGTTACTTTGTTTATGTTTGTCTTGTGTTGCTTTCCGTTTGTCAGTCACTGAGTTGGTCTTTTGAGCTTTACTTGTTTTCATATATTTCTACATGTCCTCAACTTCCTCTTTTTCTTTCAATGTTTCGGTTCGGTTTTTCTTCTTTATATCTGGCTTTCTTAGATCGCATTTTTCTTTTTCATTTTAGCGGATTTCACCTTTCAATCAGAAGTAAGAGATAAAAAAAAATACAAAGGTAACCAAGAGATAGTCATGAATGAAGATGGAATGAATGAATAGAAAGCAGAAGATGTGGCTAAGTTAAGTTGAGTTGAATGAAAAGCAGATGTGAATCTATCTCACTATTCAATGACAACAAGAAAGACAAAAGAAAAGAAACCAGCAACAACTTCAGTTTGTCTTTTATGTTTGACTTCATTCCTTATAATTATCATCCTCGTTCTTCTCGTCAACAGTAAAAGTAAAAGGAAAGATCTTGGATTCATAATAATGACAAGAACAGTAAACTCAATGATGAAGTGATTGAACTGTGTCACTACTCAGTTGGTTCTGATGCGAATAAGTTGCATCTTAAGGCTCCAGACAGACTCCATCAGTCAGTCACACAGCCGTTTAGTCATTCTTCAGTTCCATCTTCACTTACAATCAGTCATTCACAATTCTCATCAAAGTCCCCTGACTTACTTTACTTTACGTTTATTATTTTCCTTTTGCTCGCTTGTATCCAATTTTTTCAGTATCTCACTTTCTTTGTAATAATATCTTTTCATAGTTTTTGTTTTTGCCATATGTATTATTTTTAATTTTATTTTTCCCTTTGTGAAGTCATTTGACATTCATGTTGTGATAGATTTCAGCTGTTCAGTGTATCATTTTGTCCAATTATAACACACCTTCATATATGTTACATATACAGTTTGTTTTAGAATTCCTTTCATCTAAATAAGCTTAATTAAGCTTCTTAAATTGTTGCGTATTATAGAAGCTAATCTTGTCATTGTTTTTATACAACATACCCGTAGAAAAGGGAAGTGTTCTTCACATAATAAAATACGATAATTATTGACTTGGAGATTCTCCTCCTTTTAACTTTAAGTTATAATTTACTGTGAGTTTAAGGTACAATTATTTATATGTGGAAAACGGATAACTTTATTCTCTGAACCCAAATGCAATCGCATTATAAACTTATGTTATTTCTAATTATTTTTCCGGTAAAGCAACATATTCCTAATAAAAAAAAAAAGAGGAGGCGACACCGCAATAATTTATTTTTAATTTTTTTTATAAAAGGGGGAAAAACCAAAGAAAAGGAAAAGGAAGAAAGAAAATGAATTGTGAGGATGATGAAGTTGTCTAAATATCATACACAAAAAAACTTTACACCAAGTTGAAAAAGAAAAAAAAAGAACAAAAGATGGAAGAAATATGTTATACACGTGTGTATTTGTGGGCTTGAAAATGTGCATGACAGGGCAAGAAGAAAATATATAAATAAATAAATTTATCTAATATTTCAAAATCATTATTACCTTTTGTAATATTTTACTTAATTGTTTATTTACACAAGTCGTCACGCGAATTTGTATAACAATTATTTATATTTGGGTAAACATTTCTCATGAAAATGCTCCATCATCAACTTTTAAACAGTTGTGTATTTTATTTGTCCTATTACTTTCTATTTGCGTAGTTAAACAATTTATTATAATGCTTCCTTCCATACTTTAAACTCACACAGATATATAATTTCAATTTATTAAATTTCCTATTTTTTATTTTAATTTATATGAATTTCTGTTTTAAGGAGAAATATTGAAAAAAAAAACATTCCTTTTATGTAAATAAATAAACTGAAGCGCGTGAAATATAACAAATAGACTTGTTAAATGAAACAATTAGCAGAAATGAGAATGACAACAGGAAAAACAAGAACAATGAGAAAGTAGACAAATGACGCGTGCACACATTCATTTATAAATCCAAACACCAAACCACTTACTCAAATACAGTACAATAAATGCATGGTAAAGCAATATTCATACATGGCGTATGTGTAATGTGACATTTTATTATATATACTTTTATTTGTCACCCACGTAACTCGCTCTATGCGCCTTCACACACTTTGATTACTGCAATGTTTATGTATTTTGCTTGTTTTTTTTTCACACTTTTCTTCTTTCTTTTCCTTCCAGTTTATCACTGAAACAACTATGAAACAATTCAATTACTGTTGCCATTTAATGTTGCGCATACGCCACATTCGCCGAACGATTGAAAGAAGCCAACCGACATTAAAATTCAAACAGCCGTGGAACATAAAGTTGAATTATTTCATTAAATTTAATTGTTTGCTGCATACTTTTGAAGTTGACAAAATGAAGCGATTTTTAGAATTGCGAATTGAAGTTGCAGATGTAACACTTCAGTGGAAATGGATGATAGGTGATTTTCGGCCAAGAAATTCAAGTATTTCTAGGAATAAGATCCCAAAATGTATTTTAAGATTGTTACCATGTTTATGTCAAAATGTATAATTACACCTCATTATGTGACTAATAACAAATCTAATGGTTTTATTTAATTTTCTATTCAAGATTTACCAAGCAAACAGAATATTCTTTATACAACCTTTGATTTCAGTTTTCGTGATGATGGTTTTAGTTCATGTTAATAAAAACAAGGAATTTTAGATAATTTTTCATAATTTTCATTATTATTTCTTTGGATTTTCTTCCTACCAATTCAAACTCAAATCGACACCTCTAAACAACCCCATAAGCCTAAATGTCAACAGCAGATATAATAAAATAGAAGAATAGTAAAAATACAAAAGACATGTTTGTACTAACAAATATTTTCAATCATGTGTAAGGTAAGTAAGCCATTCCATTCAATTCCCATTTCCATTGTGAGTTTGAGACCAACATAGCAAAGCAAAAGATGGAAATTTTCAAAAAAAAAAATTAATAGAAAAAGGTAACAACAAGTAGAAAGCATGTCAGCACTACATTTCTTTAACTTTGGGAGAAAAGTCATTGAAGCATATGAAAACGTCGAAATGCACTTTTTTTCTTTCTTACACAGCATAAGTAGAATGTGGGAAGGGTAAAAATGGAAGCAACTTATGGTTTACGAAGGCAACTACATTGAAGCAGTGAGAAATAAAAGAAGAATACACAACAATAATACAAGCAAAACCAAACAAATTTCTAGACAATCAAGTTTATGGAGGGTGAATTCCAAAAGGAAATCGAAATGTCATTGTGATCTAAGAACTAAAAGTGTGAACTATCTTTTGTACTTAACATAAAATTGTATTTTTCACATTGAAATTTAAAACAAAACAAAAAAAAGGAACATTTAAATAATACAAATTTTTATGAATAGTTTTTGAATTGGAATAAAAAGGAATAATTCCAAAGTAAATCTCTGAACTATCTTCTATTTTGTTCACATTCAAATGTGAACTTTATAACCATAACTTAATTTCTTTGTCATTGCCATTGTCCTTGTTTTATGTATTCACCAGATTCCAAACTTGAATGCACTCAACTTTCTGTGACTTGGCATGAATTGCATTCTGTTTCTTGAAAGTTGGAGAGACCATAAAGGAATACGAAAGAAAAAGGACACTTGATTTTGCAGTTTATGTCAAAAGATAATGGTACTCAAGGCAAATGTAAGCGAAAGCAAAATGGGTTTAAGGATTTTAAGATATGTGCAAGAGAGCAGAGAGATGATGATGACGATGATTGAGCTACATAATTCCATTTGAAATACGCAATGAAAATGTAACAAATAACGAACAAGATAAAAAAAACTGTGAAATTGTATATTTCTGCTCATTGTACTCAAGGTAAATGTAATGTTGCGTATGAGTAATATTATTTTTTCAGCTTGAGGATCTTCATGAAGTGAAGTATTTATTAAAAGCACGAGATTCAGAAGGTAAGGGAGTGAACGCTCATCACAATATTACTACAGACTTCGCAACATCTGTACATATAATATGAACACATTACGTATACGTACTGGTATCACAATATAATTGAAACAGAGATGGAATGAAAGCTGCTTGTTCGCATTTGCAGCACAACAAATCTGATATCATCGACATAGTCATTGCCATTACAATCATGATTGTATTCCTGTACGACGTTGGCAATATGGCAACATCCATGTACGCGAGTATTAATGACTAAAGATATGGAACTCGTATTTCATACATTCTGGCGATGGAATTAACATATCATTATGTACATAATAATATACAAATCGAATATATAAACCAAGATTTGCTTTTAAAACATTTATTATTTATTAACAAAATGTTGAATCATTCAGCCGACTCACTCCAATCCCAAACCCATTTTTGAAAGGGGATTGTCAATGACTCGCACTTCATTCATTTTTGTTGCCTGGTTTTTTCTGTTAAATTTGCTCAATTTGTCAATATTTTGCACTCTGCACTTACACAGAGTTTTTGTTAAGTTTGTGTTAATTTTTACATGAATTTGGATTCAAAAAACATCGATTTCCTGACTATGTGGGCATTGCTTGTTATTTTTTATTCAGTCAGTTTTTCTTTGAATCACATGAAACTTTTCTTTTACAAGTTTTAAACGGGATTACCCGTTTCCAATATTTTTCACTTCGCTTGGTTTTACTTCTCTCTTTCTTCTTTTATTTCTTTGATTTTTATATATGTAAGATTGTTTAGATATGTTTAGGTATAAATCTTAAATATTTGATATTTTGTTCTCTATAAATACAACAAATGCATATTAACGTTGATTTAGGTGTTTGAAACCCTTTCTTTCTTACTTTTTTTCTCTTTGTTTCTTCCATTGGTCTTTCCAACTTCTTCCTCATTTTATTTCATTTATTTAAGTTGTAGGTGAATTAAAGTTCTTAACTTGTCCTGCTTCTATTAATTTATTTAAAGTTCATTAATTTCTTAAATATAAATTCAGCCAAAGTTTTCATTCATTTTGTTCATTTATTAAATGTGACGTTGTCTCTGTAACATTTTTGGGTTAATTAAAATCAACACTTAGAAATTTCAAATAAGCAAATGATCAAGAATTTGAAGAAGGAAAATGCACAATAAAGTATATACAGTAGTCTCTAAAATAAAAATAAAATTCTTTTTATCCAAGAATTGACATTGAAAATATTTCAAAAATTCGTTTTTATTATTGAAATAATAAAATTGAATAAAATTGTTTACTCATTATTTCTGTTGGATTGAAAATTGGATATTGGAGTTCTGATTATAAATAGCCACTGACCCAAATACTCCAATTAAATATTGTTCCAATGAATAATAATGTGATTTAAATTAATATGAAAATTTTTTATAAAAAAATTTATCGAAATAATTGAAGTAAAATAAATTAATTTAATATTCATGTTTTGTTTGCTTAAGTGTTTTTTTGTGTAATTTATATGAAAATGATGAATAAATATTAAATTATTGCCACAATGTTAATAAAAGCAAAGGATCTGTGAAGTGTAGAAATTGCTTGATAGTTTCCTTTTCCTCACAAATTAGTATGGCCCTTCCAAACCACTATCCAGTAATTAAATTATGCTTTTGTTTCGCTACTAAAATATAATGAAGCTGCTCTGTCTTTTGACCGCATTAAACTATGCAGTGCGCGGATATCCCTTTTGCCTGACAGTATTTATTCATGTACTAAATGAAAGTTTCCTTTTTATTCCACAGTAAAAAACACAAATTAATATTGCCCTTCTAAACCACCATCCAGTAAGTCAATTATGCTTTTGTTTCGCTACTAAAATTTAAAGAATCTGGTAAAGCTGCTTTACCTTTTGACCGCATTAAACTATGCAATACGAGGATATTTACCCTATTGCCTGACGGCATATATTCATGTCCTGAATGGCTCTTTGTTAGTGTTTATGTGTGTTAAATATCAACCAATGTTGCACCTTCTCTACTTTTTTTCTTGTTCTGTTGCTTGTCAAGCTCTACTTCTTCTCTAAAACATAGACAACCATTGAGGCAACGCTCTTTGTACTTGTTGTCGTTTTTGTTATTTTTTGTTATTGTAAGCAATTAACATGTTTTCAATACTTGCTGCTTGCTCCATACAATGAATATACAATTATAGAAGTCTGTATGTGTGTATCTGTGTTTGATGAAATGAATGATCTAATGACTGTGGCTCGAGTTATGACATGGTGGGTTATAGGTGGCATCATAATTCCATATGTCATACTTTATGTTGACCAGAAAACACTCTTGATCTTTTACTTGAACACTTACATTAAATCGTTGACTTGTGACAGGAGTAGAGTCAAATAGAAGCAAATCTATTCCGCTTTGTTACTTTTGTATGAAAAGGGAATGAGATAGTCAAGTGTTAAAGTATTTGTAAGTGATACACAGAAACACGTTGATATAGACACTAGTTTTTAACAAAAGTGTTTGTCTATTTAACTTTGTCATTAGCAAATGTATGCAAAAATAAGAACAAAGATTAAGGTGAAGCTTTGAAAAGATATATGAAACATTGCAAGAGTACTGAAGAGTGATAAAACCATGTATAATATAAGAGTATCTATGTGTTCCTTAACAAAAGATATGGACATTATGTCTCCATTCATCTATCAACTTCATGCCCGCAACAAATTTCTCTTTTCTTAAGTCAGATACTTCAAGTATAAAAAATACAATTTATCTAGTTCAAATTATTTTTACTGTCTTTTATAATTTTATTTACCATCCGAGATATGAAAGTATTAAAATATTATATTCAATTATTGCTTTCTCCTTTCTCCTTTACCTTTTATTTTATATTTAACACAGCTGCATCTACCAAGTTATCTTGGTTTACTTTTCCCCTTCGCTTTGTGCAGTTAAAACTTATGCAACAATTTATTTTCCATTTATTTTCGATTCTGTTACTGCCATTGCTTGTTTTTATTTGCTTTCTCATTGAATAAATACAACACAACAAAGCAAGCAGAAGCAACATCTGCTCACAAAAGCCTTTTCAATGGAATCCTTTAAGATTTAGCTATTGCAATTGCTATTTCTGTTGCTGTAAGATTCTGTGCTCATCCTCTCGCACGTTGTCTCGCCAAATACAATTGAACAATTTCCAATTGTGCGCAAAATTCAAATGTAAATTGTTTCTGGCAACAATTCAAAGTCAACAATGAGCCAAACTAAACCATTCTTTCTTACAATACTTGTACAAAAATATTACTTTAAATATAATTTAACAAGAGAATGCAATCCTTTCCTTGCACAAATCTTAAATCTAAATGCAGTATTTCCATGAATAAATTGTTATTGTGTTTGTATGTTATAAATTTATCTTTTGCTGATTGAACTGAGTTGCATCCAAATTAGTTGAATGATGAATAAGTAATAAAATTATAAAAAATCCTTGAGAAGTAAACAAGATTTATTAAAATTAGCGATGAAAATGACAATTTACTTGCTTGTGTACAGAGTAAGCAAGGTTCTCTTTAGAATACCCTGCACCACTCACTACTCATTTTGGAGTCCTGAAAAGGAGAAATAAAGTGATCATTTTACCAATCATAGAAACAATTAACTAAGCAGACTAACTAAGCAACTAAGTGTCTTTGCTATGATGATATAAGAACTAATAAAAAATTTGACTTCTTTGAAAGACTTTCTATGAAATTTCAGAGCTCAAACATTTGCAGTGTTTGAGAAATAATCATTTGTGTTAATCGAAGGGGCATAACAAATATTTAAAGTTTAACTATATTGTCAGTATAACACAAAATTATTTTGAAGATTTCTTTTTTCTTAAGGTTTTGACGTTGAGATCTAATATAAATTTTCATTGTAAATCAGGAATCATAAAACCATAAAACATAAATTAAATATTTATCAATCAATGAAGCACCCAAAATCATATCCATTCCAAACCATTCCATATCACTTCCAAAAAGCATGGCAAAAGTTTTCATTTGATATTTTACTTACAAATATATAAGTTTTTGCTTGAATGAATGCAAAAAGAAAATAAATAAGAAAGTTAAACCAAACCAAATTTAAGTGAATGACATCATCATGAAAAGGAAATAAACGAAATAACTTCAACAAAACTGAAACTCTCAGATTTAAAGACATTTTGATTGATTGATGTTTGATTATGTGTATTACATTTACATATACACAAAAGATACATACGTTTATACATAACCATATGCTGAATATACTTGTATTTGTATAATAAAATCAAAAACTGAAGGATCAACTTTGTTAAGAAAAAGAAATCAAGTAAAGCATAAACATATTTCAGAATAAACTTATGAAAACCAATAAATCAAATATTTTGTAAAAATGCTTTCTGCTTGTCATTGATTGATTTTGAACAACAACTTCATTATTATTAATATAAACATCATCATTAACATCATCAACATGAATATAAACTTGTTCATTGGTTCGAAAAATCAGTTATAATTCGATGGTATTTATGGACACAATGTGATTATACATATTTTTTATATTTGGGTAGAGCAAAGTTTTCATCGACTTACCTCTTTTGAATTCAGTAAATGATAGAAAATATGTTTTTCACACAAAATATCAAAATCTGGGAGTTTCGGGAGTTTGGAAAGCTCAAATAAATCTACCAACCAATTTTTGCAACAAACAAAGTTTTTATTGAGGAGCTTAAAAGTCAGAAAACAGTATTAAAGAAATTGAAATATAACCATAAAAATCTGCACTTAACACTGTGCCAAAAAAACAGCTGGTTTTTGTTTTGATTATACGCACAAAAGTAGCGTGCACGTTACGCTAAGTTAAAACGTGAAATTTCTGAAAAATACATGATTTAGAACAATTTGTAATGAATGAAAATAATGGAACTCCCTTTTCCATTCCTGTCATGTATATTTTTACAATTTTAACAAAAAGGTTTCAATTTGATATTTACTTAAATCATCATCAGCTGTTTTAAATTGGCGCGAAACGAATATCACTGGTCAAAAGTGCTGCCTCTAGTCCAAAAATGTAGCAAAATTGTGCGAGTGACCATTCCACTTTGTTCCGAAACTTGTGTCAATGTCGTTTCTAATTTAGAATCAACCATTGACTTGAGTTTAGTTCTACAACAACAAAGCTTCAATTCCGTAAAAATCCATGTGGTTGTTGCAGAATTAGACTCGATTCTGTGCTTGTGTCTATTACTTACCAATTTTGCCTCTGTTTGAAAACAGTATAAAATATCTAATTTAATTCAATATTATTATTTTATAAACTCAAATTATATGAACAACAATACATGATTAAATAAACAAGTAAATGAGTGAATGAATCATTAACTGATAATTGAAATGTTTTGATGTCCTTTTCAGTTTATGACTATTTCATTGCAGTCAGTTTAGAACAAAAAAAAAGTAAAACATTTTAATCTCTGACATTTAACATTAAATTAATTTGAAATCTACACAATCAAAACAAAAACAATATAATGGAAATAAAAATCAGTTTTTATCATTAAAATATACATTTTATTATTATAATATAAGGATAGAATTGCTTGCAATGATAGGATTAAATCAATTAGGATTTGATTTAATATTCACAGATTACTGTTGAATGGCATTTGAATGGCATTTTCAATCCAAAGTAAAAGTTCTAAAATTTCGTTACTCATCACAAAATGTTGTTTTAAAAAGTGAATGCATGATTATTGTAATCTATTAGTCCTGAACTTAACTTGAAGGATTCTATATATGATTCCAGTCATCTCTTGATATCCACACTACTTGGCAATAATGAATAGTGGTATATTTATTTAAATACTTACTAATGACCTTGGCTTCTTATCCGTTTGTTGGAATGTAATTTAACAAATTTACTATGTCACTTTGCATACGCAATTCTGGTGCTTCGATGATGATGTTTGAGTCGTGCTTCCTAATTCACGCATGTTTCAAGCCACCAGGTATGAGAACAAAATATTCAGCAAAATTATTACAAATTTTTACTAAGAGGATTATAAGTTAAAACTTACACTATATAAAAAGACTGATTATATCCAAGAAACAATTTTGTCAGATGTTGGACAAAAATTCAAATATCGTCATATATTTGTTTCACTGTTCACAAAGTCTGTGAACAACTTTTACATGCAAATAACCATTTCAAAGTAGTTGGCAATTCGTTAACGCGCCGAACATTGCCAAGCAGCGGCACACTATGGCGAAACTTATGCAGTGAACCATCTCAAAATACATAGTATTGAGCATAATTACAGTGCACACGGAGATTCCATAAATTGCTTGCTTGCATAATGTGGCATATGAGTGATTACTGATTTTGCTGTCTTTCGCCTTGAACTCATTCATATTCGATGCAAGTCGGAACCTATTTGCATGTGAGTTATAAAGTGGTAAAGTCAAAGAGACAGAAAAACGGACAAGCATCAATGGCAAAAGCAAATCTGATGAGTTCAAGGGAAATTTAATGAACGAAGCGAGTAACAACCTTCATGCCTTCTGTGAAAGCAATTGTAATGAATGAATATTTTAAGGAGAAACAAAATCAATGAGAGAAATACAATACTTTAGAAAAAAAAAAAGAACAAATGTAAATAAATGTTGATTTTTATTGTATTATGTACATATGTATGTAAATTAAGAATCCTTTTAATGCAGACGAAAAAGGCGAAAGCAAAGTGGGTAGACTTTGTCAGGAGAATTGAAAATAAAATTCATGTAGCAATAAACTTAGCCTTTGTACATTTTCGCACTTGCACAATTTAGTATTAAAAAGAAATTGTTTCAAATTATTCAAGTCAAAAAAAGGTCAAATTGAATTGAATTTTCTATTATACTTCCGCTCATTTTATTTTCTGCGCCATGAATAAAGAAAGTACTTACAAACATTCATAAATAAATGCATGGATTCATGATTTTGTTTGTATCTCTTTATGCTATTGCATTATGTATGATTACGTGTCTGTCTCTGTGTCTGCTTAACTCGCTTGGCTCTTGGATGTGTCTGATTGCACTCAATGTCTTTGGATTCAAGCAGCAGAGTCCATAAAATGTATATTGAATAAAGGATTTACTTGCCTGTTTCAGTTTGTTCCACATTCTAGTTTTCTTTTTATCAGTCGTTCTTACTGGACTTATTCCCTCTTATCTCTTAGCCTTACTATGCTAATAGACAACCAAATAGACAACAATCTCAAGCATTAGGTTTAGCATTTCCGGTTTATGTAATGAACCAAACCTGAACTCCTTCTGCGTGCACATTGTTTACCTATACTTTTACTCCAGTTTTTCTTTCGATTTGTAGAAATCGCCTAAATCACGTTCAGCATATAAATAGTCCAGATTGATCTCTGGTTCACAATCACCTTGTTTACTAGCACTTTACATTTTTTGTAGAATCATTTACAAGCAGCCATTCGATTTCAGTAAACTTCTGCTTTCTTTCATTTATTTTGTTGTTACAATCATATTTTACTTTATATCAATTTCAATGATTGCAACATTTCCCACAATCTTTGATTTCCTTTCCTTTCGCTCCAATGTTAAAAAAAATTCAAATATAGAAATAAGAAAAAACTGTTGCTTTATTCTTAAATTTATTCTTTCGGTTTTTATTATTATTTTATATTCTTTATAAAGAATTTATAGTTTCTATTGTTTCTAAAATATATTTTAACTTACTACATTTGTTGTTTACATTTTACATATTAACATTCTCAATTTATATTTATAACATTTTTTAAAAGGATTCTAGTTTTCTTATTTTATTCATAGTAGATACAAGGAAATGATTGAAATGCCGCTAAACATTTTTCTTCTTTAATCAATTTAAACAATTTTTTACAATAAAAAAAAAAATTATTGATTGATTCAATAAAATATTATCACTTTTAATTGGTTTTATTTTTACATGTTACATTATTTTTCTTATTATGACTTGTAGGAATTTAAAACAATTTCTTTTATCTTTCTACATTTTATCCGTTGTATTTTTTTCCATTAAATTAAATTTTATAATTTCTAAATTTTTTAAACTATTATACTTTATTTTTTTTTATCATCATATTTAATAAATTAAATTAGTAAATTAAATAATGTTTTCGTAAATTGTTTGATCACCATTTCTACTACAAATAATATTTTATTTCATTTTTATTTTTGTCCGAAATTCTTGAATAATTTGTTTTTAATTAGCATATTTAGATGTGATTTATAATTTTGAGAAAATCCTGAAACTGATAAATTTACACAAGTGTGATAGAAAAAAAATATACACATTAGGAGTCTCGTTGGATTTAAAGCAGAATAAAAGAAAGAGTCTCGTTATGGCACAAGTTTTATACCCTTACCACTGTGACAAATTCTATAAATTCTGAAATGCTGAATTACAGCATAATTAAATAATTGTTGTTACGGAAACACAGTGATTTTCAATTGCTTTATAACGAAACAGATGATAATTTTGGATGTTTCGTTGGATATTTTTTATTTTGTTTTAACCAAAATAATAATAAATGACTAAGCAACAAATCTACAAATGAAGAAAAATAAGCCGCAATACATGGATCCATGGGTCATCATCATCCCCTATTAAATCTCTCTTCGCAAGAAGGAACCCATCATCTAAGCCTACTAGGATGAGACTAGATAAAGAAGAGTATGATGATGGTAAATACTAAAATGGTAAATACTAAAACGACATAAAGATAAATCAAACACTTAGATCAGCCCACATTCTAGTTGCAAGGTAATATGATCGCCCACTTAAGCCATTGACCGTCGTACTCGAAAATGCTGTGATTGTGTAGACCAGAATAATTTCACACTCGACCAACTGAGGCGTTATTGCGTGGCTCTCGGATCGGATCTTAAGCGGCAAGAAGGAAGCATTAACAAAACACCTTAATAACTTACCTTCCGCTAAACTACAAGAGTGTATGAATCGCAACACAGAGTTCGAAGCTGAGTTGTCATACCAGGAATCAAGGCGAATACAATCACCCTATGAACAAAAAGCTCTCGATGTAACTGGGCAAGAAGCTAACCAAGAGGAATTTTGCAAATTTATATAAAAAACTAAAAATGTTAAAGGAACGGAACAATAACTAAAACTCCTAGGTCGCAGCAGTAGATGACACATTTTTCATATCATCGCTTGTAGTTATTAGTGTCCTGTGTTGCTTAACTCATTCTCATTATTGGCATGGCACAAAAATATCTGAATTAAGTTAAGTGAACACTTTCCAACTGCATTGTTCAGTCCTAAGCAATTTACAGAGAAACAACTACTAAAGCAATCGATTCTAATATAAGTTAAGGCACAATGACCTTTTAAACGGCACTTGCATGTAATGATCCTGTTAGTACAGGTTCATTGCCCTTTTCTTACATAGTTAGATAAAAGCTTTTACGGATAAGATCATTACTGTAAAAGCTATACGGATAAGATCATTACTGTAAAAGCTATTATCTAAAGCTTTGCAACGGCACTTGCATGTGCCTGAAAGGTATATAAAGAGTCTTGTTAGTTTTAGTTTTGGAGTTGATTAGTGTCATCACTGGAGCAAACTAGTGCTACTCCAGTTGATAAATAAATTAATTTGTACAATATTTTGTACCATAAAAATTAAATAAAATTAATTTATATAAATTGTTCATATCAGGATGAACGAGGACGGGTTATGAATAAAAGTCATATCTAATCATTACAATTAAAAAAAAACAACAAACAGAAATCAACAAAAAAATAATTAAAAAATAAAAGCAAATAAAAAGCAGAAGAAACATGGCATTAACTTTGGTACAACAATGCTTGCAAGAAGCCAGGAGTCTTCCACTCATCAATGAAACAGCTGATCACAAAAAAAAAAAAAACAACCATCTAAGAAACGTGGAAATTATACTGTAGCTAACCCCAGCTGAACATAATGAAACCTCTATAAAAGGTTATGGTCAACAGACTGCAAGGAAAGACATTAAGGGTATGTGAAACATTAACAGAATCAACTTTCGCTGAAATTATGTATCTTAAGTTAAGAAATCATAATTTTATCTAAGACGCGAAGCCATGAATAAAGAGACTAAACCCATTACATTATGGATTTTAAAAAAATATTTGCATTAATAAATTCAAAGTACACATTTGATTCAAATCCATTGTACACTTCTCCAACTATTGATGAACAAATTATTTTTTATATCTAAAATAAATTTCTTAAAACACAAAATTTTTTTGTTTGCTTTGAAAATGAGCTTTCATTTTATAATGTGAGAGATCCCGCCGAAACCAGGATGTTTTGTGTATTATTTATATATATTTATTTTGTATAGAAATAGCTGGCAAGGGACCGCTTGGGTCTTAGCTTACGTGCTTACTTTCCGAAACTCAAAAATATCATTTCTATGATCAAACTGATCGAAACATAATTCGACTAGTTCAGTTGCCATTAGTGTTTTCATATAGCTGGATTCATACAAAATGTTTCTCTCTAAGTTTTGGCAATTGCGAATAAATTTTATCATTTCAAAATAGCTGTATTTCCGCATATAATATTTTCAATTTTGGCAATGACTTTTTTAGAGTCCTTCTGATGTCGTAGAACGAGATTCTAATATTTTGTGTCTTAATGCCTAGTTCCTCCAGGTTGGGAAAGGTGTTCTCTTTGGATAGCCAACAGGGGGGAAACATCTACACTGCTGCTTAAATTTTCTTAATAGAAGTTTTCTTAGCATCCAGAACTCTCTTTACTAATCTATCAAAATTACAGAAATACCGAATAATTTCAAGCCGCTTGAGACTTGGTATTTCCAAGACATCGTCAATATACTCAATGAAGTACCAGTGTTTTACGTGCTCGACCTATCTGAGAAGACTTAAGAACACGGTGCCAAGCACATGGATTGATAAACGTCAATCAACGTCCCCTTGGATATATATCCGCAAGTACCAGATTTGAGTCATATATATTTTGGTAAATATGACTCCCTCCTTGCTGGGCAGCGAGGCCCATCTTAAACCTCTGCTGCTTTCTGGGTCACAGCACCCGGTTGTATAACGCAACTCCACGTCGAGTAATTACTCTACCCGCATTTGGGTATTAAACCACAGGCACCACGATACTCCCACAAGGGGGCCGTACCCGCTGGCCAGGACGGAAACAAGTTCCGTGGGCTCCTGCCCATCCGTGGTACCAGAAAAAAGCCTCTGGTCAGACTTCGGCTCGACGACGTGGATGACGCTCGCCAGCGGCAAATTTACAACAGTTGTTTTGTAAACATTTTTAAATATACAATATCATAAAATAAAATTAATTATTTTTCTTTTTTCTTATCCTCCGATATTCGACAATCAGAGAATGTGTAATATTTTTTCTCATTCTCATCGTTGATATCATCGGCGGTATCGTGGAAGTAAAAAATATTTCATACAATTTGGTGGAAGGTATTTTTCGTACCTCTTTTGCGTGTTGAGTTAGAATTTCTAATTTTTATTTTCATATTTTCTTCCTTTCAATTTGAAAAGTAATTCCACTTTGTTCCGAAACTTGTGTCAATGTCGTTTCTAATTTAGAATCAACCATTGACTTGAGTTTAGTTCTACAACAACAAAGCTTCAATTCCGTAAAAATCCATGTGGTTGTTGCAGAATTAGACTCGATTCTGTGCTTGTGTCTATTACTTACCAATTTTGCCTCTGTTTGAAAACAGTATAAAATATCTAATTTAATTCAATATTATTATTTTATAAACTCAAATTATATGAACAACAATACATGATTAAATAAACAAGTAAATGAGTGAATGAATCATTAACTGATAATTGAAATGTTTTGATGTCCTTTTCAGTTTATGACTATTTCATTGCAGTCAGTTTAGAACAAAAAAAAAGTAAAACATTTTAATCTCTGACATTTAACATTAAATTAATTTGAAATCTACACAATCAAAACAAAAACAATATAATGGAAATAAAAATCAGTTTTTATCATTAAAATATACATTTTATTATTATAATATAAGGATAGAATTGCTTGCAATGATAGGATTAAATCAATTAGGATTTGATTTAATATTCACAGATTACTGTTGAATGGCATTTGAATGGCATTTTCAATCCAAAGTAAAAGTTCTAAAATTTCGTTACTCATACAAAATGTTGTTTTAAAAAGTGAATGCATGATTATTGTAATCTATTAGTCCTGAACTTAACTTGAAGGATTCTATATATGATTCCAGTCATCTCTTGATATCCACACTACTTGGCAATAATGAATAGTGGTATATTTATTTAAATACTTACTAATGACCTTGGCTTCTTATCCGTTTGTTGGAATGTAATTTAACAAATTTACTATGTCACTTTGCATACGCAATTCTGGTGCTTCGATGATGATGTTTGAGTCGTGCTTCCTAATTCACGCATGTTTCAAGCCACCAGGTTAGAACAAAATATTCAGCAAAATTATTACAAATTTTTACTAAGAGGATTATAAGTTAAAACTTACACTATATAAAAAGACTGATTATATCCAAGAAACAATTTTGTCAGATGTTGGACAAAAATTCAAATATCGTCATATATTTGTTTCACTGTTCACAAAGTCTGTGAACAACTTTTACATGCAAATAACCATTTCAAAGTAGTTGGCAATTCGTTAACGCGCCGAACATTGCCAAGCAGCGGCACACTATGGCGAAACTTATGCAGTGAACCATCTCAAAATACATAGTATTGAGCATAATTACAGTGCACACGGAGATTCCATAAATTGCTTGCTTGCATAATGTGGCATATGAGTGATTACTGATTTTGCTGTCTTTCGCCTTGAACTCATTCATATTCGATGCAAGTCGGAACCTATTTGCATGTGAGTTATAAAGTGGTAAAGTCAAAGAGACAGAAAAACGGACAAGCATCAATGGCAAAAGCAACATCTGATGAGTTGAAGGGAAATATAATGAACGAAGAGAAGTAACAACCTTCATGCCTTCTGTGAAAGCAATTGTAATGAATGATATTTTAAGGAGAAACAAAAACAACGTGAGAAATACAATACTTTAGAAAAAAAAAAAAAACAAATGTAAATAAATGTTGATTTTTATTGTATTATGTACCCTTTTAATGCAGACGAAAGAGGCGAAAGCAAAGTGGGTAGACTTTGACTGAAGAATTGAAGATAAAATTCATTTAACAATAAACTTAATGAGCAAAGCAAATCAACACAATTAAAATATAATCAAAATATTCTTACCTGATATTAGATGACCTCTAACTTGTTAGGTCTATCAACATAACATTAATGTCAATCCTTCTATTTTCTCGAGTAAAAAGTGCTGCGTATGAGCAACTCTTATTTATTAATCATTAAGCCTTTGTAAATTTTCGACCTTGCACAATTTAGTATTAAAAAGAAATTGTATCAAATTATTCAAGTCAAAAAAAGGACAATTTGAATTGAATTTTTTATTATACTTTCGCTCATTTTAATTTCTGCACTTAGGAACATAAGTCAGAGAGCGCTTCGACGAAATTGAAATGGAGCGCTTGGCTCTTGGATGTGTCTGATTGCACTCAATGTCTTTGGATTCAAGCAGCAGAGTCCATTAAAATGTATATTGAATAAAGGATTTACTTGCCTGTTTCAGTTTGTTCCACATTCTAGTTTTCTTTTTGTCAGTCGTTCTTACTGGACTTATTCCTCTTGTGTCTTAGTCTTACTATGCTAACAGACAACCAAATAGATAACAATCTCAAGCATTAGGTTTAGCATTTCCGGTTTATGTAACGAACCAAACCTGAACTCCTTCTGCGTGCACATTGTTTACTTATACTTTTACTCCAATTTTTCTTTCGAATTGTAGCCAATCGCCTAAAGCACGTTCAGCATATAAATAGTCCAGATTGATCTCTGGTTCACACTCACCTTGTTTAGTAGCACTTTACATTTTTTGTAGAATCATTTACAAGCAGCCATTCAATTTCAGTAAACTTCTGCTTTCTTTCATTTATTTTGTTGTTACAATCATATTTTACTTTATATCAATTTCAATGATTGCAACATTTGATTTCCTTTCCTTTCGCTCCAATGTTAAAAAAAATTCAAATAGAGAAATAAGAAAAAACTGTTGCATTATTTTTAATTTTATTCTTTCGGTTTTTATTATTATTTTATATTCTTTATAAAGAATTTATAGTTTCTATTGTTTCTAAAATATATTTTAACTTACTACATTTGTTGTTCACATTTTACATGTTAACATTCTCAATTTATATTTGTAACATTTTTTAAAAGGATTCTAGTTTTCTTATTTTATTCATAGTAGATACAAGGAAATGATTAAAATGCCGCTAAACATTTTTCTTCTTTAATCAATTTAAACAATTTTTTACAATAAACAAAAAAAAAAAAATTATTGATTCAATAAAATATTATCACGTTTAATTGGTTTTATTTTTACATGTTACATTATTTTTCTTATTATGACTTGTAGGAATTTAAAACAATTTCTTATATCTATCTACATTTTATCCGTTGTATGTTTTTCCGTATTGACATATAATAAATTTTATAATTTCTAAATTTTTTAAACTATTGTACTTTACTATCTTTTATTATCATATTTAGTAAATTAAATAAGTTTTTCTTAAATTGTTTGATCACCATTTCTACTACAAATAATATTTTATTTCATTTTTATTTTTGTCCGAAATTCTTGAATAATTTTTTTTTAATTAGCATATTTAGATGTGATTTATAATTTTGAGAAAATCCTGAAACTGATAAATTAACACAAGTATGATAGAAAAAAAATACATATTAAAGTCTCGTTGGATTTAAAGCAAAATGAAAAAAAGAGATTCGTTATGGCACAAATTTTATACCCTTACCACTGTGATATAAATTCTGAAATGCTGAATTACAGCATAATTAAATAATTCTTGCTGCGGAAACACAGTGATTTTCTATTGGTTTATAACGAAACAAATGATAATTTTGGATGTTTCGTTGGATATTTTTTATTTTGTTTTACCCAAAATAATAATAAATGACTAAGCTACAAGTCTACAAATGAAGAAAAATTAGCCGCAATACATGGATCCATGGGACTTTATCGTCCCCTATTAAATCTCTCTTCGCAAGAAGGAACCCATCATCTAAGCCTACTAGGATGAGACTAGATAAAGATGATGGAAAATACTAAAATGGTAAATACTAAAACGACATAAAGATAAATCAAACACTTAGATCAGCCCACATTCTAGTTACAAGGTAATATGATCGGCCAGAATAATTTCACACTCGACCAACTGAGGCGCTATTGCGTGGCTCTCGGATCGGATCTTAAGCGGCAAGAAGGAAGCATTAACAAAACACCTTAATAACGTACCTTCCGCTAAACTACAAGAGTGTATGAATCGCAACACAGAGTTCGAAGCTGAGTTGTCATACCAGGAATCAAGGCGAATACAATCACCCTATGAATAAAAAGCTCTCGATGTAACTGCGCAAAAAGCTAACCAAGAGGACTTGCAAATTTATATAAAAAAGTAACAATGTTAAAGAAACGGAACAATAACTAAAACTCCAAGGTCGCAGCAGTAGATGACACATTTTTCATATCATCGCTTGTAGTTATTAGTGTCCTGTGTTGCTTAACTCATTCTCATTATTGGCATGGCACAAAAATATCTGGATTAAGTTAAGTGAACACTTTCCAACTGCATTGTTCAGTCCTAAGCAATTTACAGAGAAACAACTACTAAACACTACTATTACAATTAAAAAAAAACAACAAACAGAAATCAACAAAAAAAATAATTAAAAAATAAAAGCAAATAAAAAGCAAAAGAAACATGACATTAACTTTGGTACAACAATGCTTGCAAGAAGCCAGGAGTCTTCCACTCATCAATGAAACAGCTGATCACAAAAAAAAAAAAAAACAACCATCTAAGAAACGTGGAAATTATACTGTAGCTAACCCCAGCTGAACATAATGAAACCTCTATAAAAGGTTATGGTCAACAGACGCAATGAAAGACATTAAGGGTATGTGAAACATTAACAGAATCAACTTTCGCTGAAATTATGTATCTTAAGTTAAGAAATCATAATTTTATCTAAGACGCGAAGCCATGAATAAAGAGACTAAACCCATAGCAGAAGACATTATAGACTTAAAAAAAAAATATTTGCATTAATGAATTCAAAGTACACATTTGATTCAAATCCATTGTACACTTCTCCAACTATTGATGAACAAATTATTTTTTATATCTATATAAATTTCTTAAAACACAAATTTTTTTTTTTGCTTTAGCAGTGAGATGGCCTCTAAAGCTTTCAGTTGCCATTAGTGTTTTCATATAGCTGGATTCAGACAAAATGATTCTCTCCAAGTTTTTGCAATTGTGAATAAATTTTATCATTTCAAAATAGCTGTAGTTCCACATATAATATTTTCAATTTTGGCAATGACTTTTTAGAGTCCTTTTGATGTCGTAGAACGAGATTCTAATATTTTGTGTCTTAATGCCTAGTTCCTCCAGGTTGGGAAAGGTGTACTCTTTGGATAGCCAACAGGGGGGAAACATCTCCACCGCTGCTTAAATTTTCTTAATAGAAGTTTTCTTAGCATCCAGAACTTTCTTTACTAATCTATCAAAATTACAGAAATACCGAATAATTTCAAGCCGCTTGAGACTTGGTATTTCCAAGACATCGTCAATATACTCAATGAAGTACCAGTGTTTTACGTGCTCAACCTATCTGAGAAGACTTAAGAACACGGTGCCAAGCACATGGATTGATAAACGTCAATCAACGTCCCCTTGGAAATATATCCGCAGGTCCCAAATTTGAGTCATATTTATTTTTTTCGGTAAACAAAGTTAAACACAAAAAGGGGAAAAAAAAAAAGCAACAATGCAAGTGGGCGACCCCCGATCGCCAAAATGAGAGCGGTACATTACTACTTATACAGGCGCAAATAAAAATACTGTCTTCAACTGGACCAAAATATTTGGTGATCACTGGTGGCCAGAAAAATAGATCCAGTACTAGTAGAGTGCTTTGATGCTGCAATTGTGGATCAACAGAGCATATGAGAAAGGATTGCACGCTGATACGAAATGCTTTAACTGTGACAAACGATGAACACAGTTGAAACTGGACTTGGAAGGTATCAAGTCGTGGTCGCTTGTTCAGCGGCAACAAATAAGAATATTAATACAATTCGTATTAACAAAAATAATAATACAATCTATATATATAAAAGAAAGTCGTGTTAGTTACACCACTTATAACTCAAGAACGGCAGAATAGATTTGGCTGAAAATTGGTAGGGAGGTAGCTTAGAGCCAGGAGACGGACATAGGATACTTTTTATCCCGTTCGACAGCGTTCCCGTGTGACTTGACATGAAACGTCAGTCACTATAAAACGTGGTATAACAAAAAAGAATCAGACTTGGAATAACAAAACGCAAATGACAGCTATGTAATTGACGTAAAATGACAGCTATGTAATGAAGTATGGATGACAATTTGATATTTGTAAGAAATCAATATTAAAACTATTTCTATTAAATAAATAATTAACAAGTGGATTGAAGTGAAGTGAAGTTTAATCAATAATGCCGCGACCAAGACGATCGAATCTTTCCCGACAAAGCCGTAATGCAAGAAGAATACAAAATACTGCAAATGAAAGGACTGAAGAAGAACAAGAAATTGCACGTGAACAGCGCCGCGATAGTATGGCTCGACTTCGTGCTTCACAATCACGAGAGCAAAGTGAAGCAGCCCGTGAAACAGCTCGGTTGGCAATGCAGAATCGTCGAGCGAACAACAGAAGGCAACAAATAGATAATTTGCGACGCAGAACAAGATATTTAGCTGATTTGAATCGAGCAGCGTTTCGATACCATTGCAGCAATGATTACAGCTTGCATCCTAGCGTTTGCATTGGGCAAATGGACGTTGTTTGCGAGTATTGTGGTGCATTAAAGTTTTCAGGAGAAACGCCTGGCTTATGCTGCCTTAATGGTAAAGTGAAATTGCCAGTGTTGACTCCGCCACATGAGCCATTGTATTCATTGCTTTGTGGCGAAACACAAGAATCGCGCCACTTTCTTGCAAATACTCGAAAATACAATAGTTGTTTCCAAATGACGTCATTTGGGGCAGACATTATCGAAGAAGGAGGATTTAATCCGACATTTAAGGTATTTATTTTTGTACTTACATAGAATGTAATTAAAGAATAACTTACTTTATCTATTGGTATGTATTATATTTGCTAATAATGAACTCTATTCTCCCACAGAAAAAGTGTTTATAACCCAGTTAATACTGTCTGGTTTTTATTTTGTAGATACAAGGACAGATTCACCATCGAATTGGATCATTACTACCTTTCGAAGATACACAGAATAAATTTTTACAAATATATTTCATGGGCAACATGGAAGAACAACTTGATCGACGCCTAGGGATCAATGCAGGAATGAAGCGAGCAATTATTCAAGACTTGCAGTGTCTGCTTCATGAACATCATGCGTTGGTCAGGTTGTTTAAGAGTGCTTTAGAGCGCATGCCAAATGATGACTATAAAGTTGTCATCAAAGCAGATAAACGACCATCTGGAACACACGAACGCACATTTAATGCTCCAACAGTAGACGAAGTTGCCATCCTGATTGTTGGTGAACAATTGGAAAAACGCGATATTGTGCTTACACGTCGCGATACTGGGCAACTGCAACAAATATCTGAAACTCATCGGTCATATGACGCATTGCAATACCCACTGATGTTTTGGCAAGGAGAAGATGGATATTATTTTAATATTAAAATGATAAACCATTGAATGGTAAAGTATCAGTATCTTAATAATTATTAATTTCTGTATTATTTGTCTTTGAAATGGTTAATTATCAAATTTTTAATTTCAGGTGAAGAAACTACAAAGAAAGTTAGCTCAATGAATTATTATGCATATCGTTTGATGATTCGTCAAAATGCTGACAACTATTTGCTGCGGTTTCGTCGATTGTTTCAGCAGTATTGCGTTGACATGTTCATCCAAGAATTTTCAAAGACGGAAGCAAGGTGATGCGGTTCCTGGGTATCCAGATGTGCGTTCTACTTATGCTCTTGGTCGTATGTATACAGTTCATCCAAAGAATGATGAATGTTTCTATTTGCGGTTGTTGCTGGTATATGTGCGTGGGCCAACTTCATTTGAGACACTACGAACTGTTAATGGTGTAATATTCCCAACATATCGTGCTGCATGTGAAGAATTGAACTTATTAGAAAACGATACCCATTGGGATACGACAATCGCTGAAGCCATTATCTCTGCATCTCCAAGTCAGATACGCACATTATTCGCTATCATAATTTCGACATGTTTTCCATCAAACCCATGTAACCTGTGGCACAAATACAAGGATAGTATGTCAGAAGATATTTTACATCAAAGTCGTGTCAGTTCCAGAAATCACGATATTGAGATGAATGAGGAGATACATAATCGTGCTTTACTCTTGATCGAAGATATGTGTTACCTCATGTGCGGTAATTTATTAATCAGGTTAGGAATGCCAGCGCCAAATCGTGAAATGAATGACGCATTTAATCGAGAATTGGAACGGGAACGTGAATATGATCACCAGGAATTAGATTTAGTAGTTCAAAGGAATGTACCCCTGTTGAATTACCAACAAAAGGAAGTTTATGATACTTTAATGAAGGCAATCGCTGATGAAAATGGTGGTTTATATTTCCTAGATGCCCCTGGTGGAACTGGCAAGACATTCCTTATGTCATTAGTTTTAGCAACTGTTCGGGCGAGATCCAACATAGCGGTTGCAGTTGCTTCTTCTGGAATAGCAGCCACATTGTTAGAAGGATGCCGTACGGCTCATTCAGCATTCAAATTACCGTTAAATCTTCAAACTATTGAAGAACCAACGTGTAATATTGCAAAACACTCAGCAATGGCCAAAGTTTTAGCGGCATCGAAAATCATCATCTGGGACGAATGCACAATGGCGCATAAACGTGCATTAGAAGCACTTAACCGAACATTAAAAGATTTACGCAATGACTCGAGATGTTTTGGAGGAGCAATGATTTTACTGTCTGGCGATTTCCGCCAAATACTGCCAGTAATTCCAAGATCTACGGCTGCCGATGAAATAAACGCTTGCCTCAAATCGTCAAATCTATGGCGCTATGTGAAGAAACTGCAGCTGACAACAAACATGAGAGTTACATTGCTTAATGATACATCTGCTGAAGATTTCTCGGAGCAATTGCTGACTATCGGTAATGGTCAAGTACCTGTCGATGAATCGAGCGGATTAATATCATTTCCAAATAATTTCTGTAATTTTGTCTCATCAAAAGACGAACTTATCAACAATGTATTTTCAAATATTATTTCTAACTACAAAAATAATGAATGGTTGAGTGAGCGAGCAATTTTAGCGGCTAAGAATAAAGATGTAGATGACCTGAACTACATAATTCAAAATAAGATCATTGGAACAATGCATTCATTCAAATCTATTGACTGCGTCACAAATGAAGATGAAGCCACCAACTATCCAATTGAATTTTTAAACTCTTTGGACGTGCCTGGCTTACCACCGCACAATTTACGCCTAAAGGTTGGCTCCGTAGTAATCATGCTTCGAAACATAAACCAACCAAAACTGTGCAACGGTACGCGTTTGGTGGTTAGTAAATTGATGAACAATGTAATTTACGCTACGATAATGATAGGAAAATTCAAAGGTGAGGAAGTTCTCATTCCGAGGATCCCGATGATCCACCGATATGCCGTTTGAATTTAAAAGACTTCAATTTCCGATACGTCTTGCATTTGCCATGACCATCAACAAATCACAAGGCCAATCCTTAAAAGTTTGTGGTTTAAATCTAGAACATTCATGTTTTTCCCATGGTCAATTATACGTGGCATGTTCACGGGTCGGAAGACCATCTGCGTTGTTTGTTTTTGCGCCTGATAATAAAACAAAAAATGTCGTGTCTCACAAGGTACTTAAGTGAAGAGCAACCTATGTACTAAAATACAGAAATAATAATGAATGATTAATGTAGTTATTTAATTTTTTTTTTGTATTTTTTCCAATAAAAAAAAACACAATCTGCTTATTTATTGCCATTAAGGCAGAACAAAGTTCGCCGGGTCAGCTAGTAACAAATAAAAAGAAGTCTAAATCAAAACTAAATTATAAAAAAAAAAAAAAAATAAAGAACAATTATTATTATTATATTTTTATTAATATTATTATTATTTTAAATTCAATCGAATCGAATTTTTTTTCTGTTGATAAAATAACAAATAATCGTGATGGCCAATCCCAATAATTTGATTAGACCAGCCATTATTACACCCCCTATTGCACCATCCACCTCAACCCATCAAATAAACTTAGATAGCTTGCGACCAAAATTGACTTCAATAATAACCGAAATTTTCAATACCCAAGGACAACAGCTAATACAAAACCTACTGAATCCCATAACTGACTTTACGAATGTGGCAGACCAAACAATTAGACCAGAGCATAATGACCAGTTGCAGGATTTAGACAAAATACCTGACATAGTAAAATGCCTAAGAATGTTCTCCGGACAGACTTCAGAGTTTAGCTCTTGGAAAAAATATGTGGATCGCATATTTTCCGTGTACGACCATATAAAAGGAACTCCAAAATATTTTGCGATCTTGAGCGTAGTAAGTGTGAAAATAATAGGCGATGCAGATGTCGTACTAGAATCGTACAGTACACCTCTTGACTGGAAAGCCATTTCCAGATGCCTAACTTTGCATTATGGGGACAAAAGAGATTTGTCAACTTTGGAATACCAAATGACATGTCTGAATCAGGGAAACAGATCTATCCAGGAATATTATCATTTTATTGTATTAAAATTAAGTTTCGTTATTAAGTTCAAAAACTCATGTAATTTAGTCTGTGCCCAGCAAGCAAAGTGAAAACACAATTAAAATCATTTATAATAAATATTTTGTTTTTCATTTCGTAATATAAATTTACTTAACTTATATGTTTATAATAAAAGCAAATAAATAACTAAGTGCTTCGTCAACTTGGTCAACATAAAATATTATAACAACAGAATATTGAACTGGTACTTGTATGTTGCAGCAGCAACAGCTTCAGCAGTTCCAAACAGACAAATGCGACTTTCTGAAGAAAGAAACGCACTTTATAGGCCATATCTATTCGGAAGGGAATTCGATCTCGAGAGTGATCATCAACCACTTAAGTGGCTCATGACAAAATACTCCGGGAAAGACATAAGCCGAAGACTACAAAGGTGGCCTATTATTAGTACTAGGATAGAATATTATGAATTTCTCATATATCGTGACTATATAAATATGTATGCGAGACGATATCAGCATAATTGTTCAGAAGTATAGGAAGCATGACGCCACTGAATTAAGATTCTTTCTTAACATAGACAACGAAAGCGAAGCCTACGCTGACGTTGTTTATGCTTAGTAAACAATAAAACAGTATAAAAGAAAAGGCATTTGCATATGCCAATACAGTGTGTGAAAAGTCTTAAGACTTTAAGTTAAACAACCAAAAATCAAACTAAAGTTGTAATAATAATTATACACAAAGTTGTAATAATGTGAAATTATAAAATAACAAACTAATAGTTGTAATAATAATTTGTTTTATTAACACATAATTCGCGTGGTTTTTGAGATGTTGGCGTGGGTAAAAAAGAAAAAGAAGTGGACGCCAAAAAACACAAAAGACTCGCGGCACATTTTAAATTGAAGAATATAAAAAATAAGAGTTAAATAAATCAAATCTAAATAGACACAAGCTAAACTTATGGCCAGCGCTCATTCCAATCCCACGGTAGCATGATCGGCCAGGCCACTTCAGCCGTCTTCCATCGTATTTGAATGTGCTGCGCTAGCAACTCTAATACATAGAGTTCTTACGTATGATCGCGCTACAATCTCTACAATGCTTATGTAATTTAGGCTAAGCACAAATTTTAAAATTATTATGCGAGCATTCCAAATAAAACCGTTGATGAGAACGGATGCAAAAAACAAATACCTCTGAAGAGTTTACAATTCTTCCAAACTACATAACATCTATAAATTTATCCCATGAAATCTTCGCTTGTAATTTTCTGACAATGGATCGATCCATTAAATTAAATGATGAAATATTGTCAGTTAACCGTTATTTTTACTTCTCGTTTGAGAAGTTTGATTATGAAATTACACGCAAAAGGATCATAAAAATATTTAAATTGATATTAAAAGTTAGTTTTACTATGCATCGACAAATACTGTTGGCATGGAAAGCAGTTTCCTTCGAAAATTTGTCTTCTCATTTAAGAAGTTCAATTATGTCGCAAAAAGATCAGTAACACATGCAAGTTAAGGTACGGTGTCCCATACCTTAATTTTTTTACACGCGCAAAACTTTTCACACGCAAAAAACAATCGAGTCGTTCGTTCATGGCCCGCTTAACTCGTTCGCGGACTACCTAAGGGTGTGACTAAGAATCCTTTGTCTTTCATGATCATTTTTTAGTGCGCAAAATGCAAAAGACTTAACTCATGTTTTTTGAAAAGTGATGGCAGTTTTTTAAGTAACACCGCAGAGAATAAGAACCAATAAAAATTTATAAACTAAAAAGATTTGAAATTACAAATTAAATAAATAGAAATTATTAATTTGCATATGAGTTAAGATACAAGAAATTAAACAAACAAATATGTAGATCAAAATAACGACACATGTCGTTTTGCAGACGGTTTGTCAGCTTTTCCTGTTGACAAAATATTGCACAGGAAATGCTTGCACAATAATTTGGGTTCTCAGTCGTCGACTAACTCTCACTCAATTCGTTCGGTTGTCCTTATTGATCTTTGTCACGGTTTTCGCATATTCTTGCATATCAGCAAACGCAGTATAAATTTCTTTTTTTTCCGTTACTTCTTCACACAAGCATACAGCAGAAAAACAAAAGAAAGAAAACAGTTAGTGAAGTGTACAAAAGTATGCCACCTTGGCCCAACACCCAAGGGGCTAATCGCTTTGTAGCTCTAAGCGTTAGCCCAAAACCAAAGAGGAAGAAACCAATGCCTTTGGTGGAAGCATTTCCAGAACTACCATCAGTCAACCTACCAAATCCGAAATACGTAGTAATGGCCTCAGTAGATTGTAACAAACCGCTGACATCATATTCTTGTTTTGCTGTACATAGAGCGATTAAATTAATAAATCAATTAAGTTCTAAGCATATCATCACTTCGTGATAACAGCTTACTATTATTTGTTGAAAACGCAACAATTGCCGAAAAGTTTATCAACACCAAAGAACTTCATGGCATCTGCAAAATTAAATGCGAATATCACGGCAATCTCAATCAGCGCAAAGGTACCGTTTATGCACCCTATCTCAACAATATTCCAGAAGAAGAAATTCTAGTAGAACTAAAATCACAGCGAGTAGTAGGGGTATTCAAATACACCAAACAAGTCCACAATAAATCCGTCCCAACTGGAGTTGTACAACTGACATTTGATCTATATAATCTTCCAAGCAAGATAAATATTTCCTGGAACACAGTCCGTGAATATACGAATATATACCAAATCCAATGCGTTGCAAAAATTGCCAATTAATCGGCCGGCCACACAGCTAAATTTTGCAAAAACCAAACTATGTGTGAAAGATGCAACCTTGCACCTCATGAACCATCCGCATGCACACGTACTCAATGTGCTAATTGCGAAAGAGAACACTCAGCCAACAACAAAGACTGCCCAAAATATCTAGAAGCTCGAGATATACTAAAAATTAAAACCAAAGAAAAATGCTCAATGTACGAAGCCAAATCAAAATTCTATCAAAAACCCACTAAACCTCAACAAACAACACAATCGTAAGTGTCTCAATATATTAGGTTTAATTTTTGATAACAAATACCCATGGAACGAGCATGTACATTCACTTGTAAAATCACTTAATAATAGAATTAATATAATCAAATGCCTAAGTAGTATCAAACTTAAAAGTAACACACTCTCACTAATCAATATTGTCAAAGCAATTATTTTATCTAAATTTGACTACGGCTTCTGTATATATGGAAAAACCAACAAAACAAATATCAAAAAACTATCCCCTCCATACCATGCTGCTGTTAGAATCTCACTCGGAGCGTTTCGCACTACACCAATAGCAAATATTCTTACTGAAGCTGGCTTACCTAACTTGGCTATCCGAATGGACTGGTCAATTGGTCGAGCGATCAACATAATCACCAGCACACATGGATCCAGACTGCACACAGTATTCAATAACAATCAAAAACGTAAGAGGAAAACTATATTAGCATCAAGCCTACAGTTAATCATAGACAAAGCAACTGAACTGGATGTAATCATCTCT
Organism: Amiota minor; assembly: GCA_037043295.1. Lineage (NCBI taxonomy): Eukaryota > Metazoa > Arthropoda > Insecta > Diptera > Drosophilidae > Amiota > Amiota minor. The sequence goes on from JBAMAW010000348.1 coordinate 157,122, forward strand.
CCTCAACGCAAATATAGATACAAACTCCCTCCATGGTATCTTAAACCTGACTCAATAATGCTCCAAATGGCCAAATATAAAAAAGAGACAACGCCAAACGCAGAATACAGAGTAGCTTTCAATTGCATCCGTGAGAAATTCGCCAGATGGAAATTTATCTTTACGGACGGCTCAAAGTCAGACCATATAACAGCTTTCAGCGTTATCTCCGAAGAAAACCACACTATTAAATCAGCCATATTACCAATATACACCTCAATCTTCACCGCAGAGGTAGCAGCCATACTTACTGCCGTAGAATATGCATCAATAAACAAAAAATCCAAATTTGTAATTTGCACTGACTCGATGTCAACTCTCTTAGCTGTTAAAAATATCAACAACATTGAATGAACAGTCAGCATTATAAGAGACTTAATTATAAATCATCACAACAAAATTCGGCTGATGTGGATACCTGGCCATGTAGGAATAACAGGTAACGAACAAGCTGACGCTGTGGCGAAATCTGCAACACGAGCTCCACTTCTACTCCACAACACGTCCAATAAAGATGACATCAAGAACCTGGTAAACAACACAACAGCAGAGAAATTGAATGCAATATGGAACGAATACTCCCACTTTTATAAACAAATAAATCCAACAAGACAAGCACTCAGCATCCCGCCAACTATCAACAGGAAAGAATGTGTATTGTATACCAGATTCAGACTAGGCTACACAAAGTTTTCACATGAACATCTTCTCAACAAGACACCAGTACCAACTTGCAATTATTGCAACTCAGGTACACTAAGTGTGGGCCATCTCACTGACAATTGCAGTCGAGTCCAATCCCTGTGTAACTCCCTTCACATCCCTCCACTTCGCCATCTACTTACAGATGCAAGTCGAAATAACTTAAAAAATTTCATATTACTAATAAATAAATTAAATCTAAATCAGTTAGTCTAAGTATGATAATATTGTAAAAAAAAAAAAAAAAAAAAAAAAAAAGATTCTGATCTCATCTAGCTC
>JBAMAW010000356.1:0-17504 GCA_037043295.1 Amiota minor
GAGTTCCCAACTAAGGTTGTGATCAACATCTTTAACAGAAGCAAAATCCCTCAGTCAATGTTCAAGGTCGAGCTCTCTCATGTGGCTACATGTGGCATTAAATCGATTCATGAAGCTAGAGAATCGATTGAATGAAGGTAGTCATCTACAGGAAGCATATAAGTTAAGAAACTCTTTTATCTATCTAATAATATTATCATCATTATCATGACTCCAATTCAAAGATTCTCTTTTCCAATCCATAATTCTCTTTCCCAACTCAAAGGTTCTCTTCATTGCGCATTATTTTTTGCATATGGAAATTAGTTGAAATCGAAAATTTTAATAATGTTCTTTTTAAATATTTAGAAATATTCATACCTGATTTAATTTGAGAGAAAGAAATCACCACAAAACAACACAAATCTACAAAACAAAGAAAAAAATTAACACTAAACACAACAAAAAAAAAAGAAATATTTTCAAATTTGAAAACAAAAGGAAATGAAAATTTTAAAGAAAACGCCACAAAAATTTTCAAAACCAATTGGAATCAAAAAACTTTGAGAAAGAAAACAATCAGCAAAATTGTGAAGTAAACGAAGAAAAATCCCAAAATGAAAAAAAAAACAATAAAAATTCTTAGGCTGCTCCTGCCGTGGTTAAACTAAACTGTTGTTATCCGCTTATTCAAATTTCATAATTATAACAAAATAAAAAATTATATCATAATAATACTAGCAGCCCGCCCCTATCTATCTATATAAATATATACAGAATCGATTTTAATAATATTTTTTTTTAAACAACAAATGAATGGCAATGAAGAAAGTTGCATATTTTTTTAAAAATACTATATCAGGTTTGTTTATGCGGCAGATAATCGAATCGAACTAAAACTGGAAAGAAGGTTATCTTCGACTATGTCGAAGATGAAATGCTCTTCACGGGATTTGTATAGGAGGTACCCTTCTTAGTGGTCCGATTCGGCTGGTTCCAACAAATGTACTGCGCCTATATTGTAAACTGATAGTGTCCAAGTTTCAGTTCGGTAGGACAAAAAACAGAAAAGTTTTTCTAATAAGAACATGAATTCAAATGGGTGGTTTGTATAAGAGGTAACCCTAGTGGTCCGATTCGGGTGGTTCTGACAAATATATTGTATCTTTCTTGGAAACTGTTAGTATTCAAGTTCCAGTTCGATAAGACAAAAATGAAAAAAGTTTTTCTAATAAGAACATGAATTCAAATGGGTGGTTTGTATGGGAGGTACCCCCCCCTAGTGATCCGATTCGGGTTCCGAAAAATGTACTGCGTATGGTAAAAAGAAAGGTTCGTGCAAAATTTCAGCTCTCTAGCTAAAAACTGAGGGACTAGTTTGCATACATACAGACGGATAGACGAACAGACGTACATGGCGTAATCAATTCGTCTAATCGAGCTGATCAGGAATATATAAACTTTATGTGTTTTTTTTTTTTTCTTCTCCTGCTGCCTATTACAATTTTTATGACAAACTTATAAAACTATTCACTCCCGTGAACAACATACCATTTTCCGTGACTAATATATTTTTTTTTTTATGATTTATTTATAGTCATCGCAAAAGCTGGAATGACTGGAAATTGATATTTAAACGTTGAAAAAGTTCCCGACAAAGTGAAATAAAGACGAGGAACTGAAATTCGACTACTACGCGTTACACTTGTTTTTTTTTTTTTTTGTAAAACTGTTTATTTCACATTTTTAATATAATTTGACAATTAAATAAACACAATAGACTTTATAATAACTCACTTACACACTGTCCCTAGCACGAGCACTCTAGTGAAATTTGTAATATGTTAACATATTCTCTTTTTGGAGTTACTTAATATGTGCTTATATAACTATGATGCATGATATATACTTTTACATTCTTGATTGTAACGAAAAATGAAGCATAACCATTACTTTAGATTACTACAGCTGTTAACACCTCGCAATCTATTGAGTTTCGGTGCATTCGTTTTACCCGCATGCGAGTTCCGATAACTAATGTATTTTAATTCCGTCACGTTCACGTGCATCATCACTGACAATTTTATCAAAGCTGTGGTAAGCCTGCTCCTCTCCAGGCATTTGTTTTAAGACTTTTAAATTTATAAATAAACAATCATCATTTTTTGGAACCAAAATAACTAAATTCAAATTGTCAGTAGATAAAATAGTTAGAATATATTCAGATATATTATTGATGATGTTTAGGTTCACAAATTAAATTATTCGGTATTTCAACGATATCCGAACCGAACTGAGGAAAAGCTTCCATTTCACCGTTACCAAGTGATATAAGAAACTGAACAAATTGAATTTCATGAGGAAGAGCCCTCATATTTCGAGTTAAAGTGATGAAAGTTTCGTAACTCAGACCGCGATGTTATACAATTTTCTATGAGGGTAACACGTAAACCATGAGGAACACCTGGCAGGATTTGTTTAAAATCACCGTATAACAAAATTGTTTTCCCTCCAAATAATTTGTCTCTATTCTCTCCCGAACTTAAGTCTCTCAGCAATCTATCAGTTAATTTCATAGCATAAAGAGGACACATTGAAATTTCGTCTATTGCAACATAATCAGTGAAGCATAATTGAGAAATCTTAATTGACTACTCTTAGGACTGATATTTGAAACTGAATTTTCTAATAATGGAATTGGTAATTTGAACAAATTGTGAAAAGTCCTCCCACCGATCATGAGAATAGAAGCGATACCGCTGAAAGCTGTGGATATACAACGAAGATTAATTAAGTTGAATTTCCCAATGATTGCTGTTTGCACATAAGTTTTCCCACAACCTGCGTGAGCCGTGAAACAAAGTACATTGCTACCAGTATCATGATTCAAAACTTCTCGTAAAACACAACCTAAAATATTACGTTGTTCATCATTAGCGCTATTAAACATATCCTCAAAAATATTTTCTTCTTCAACGCGATTAGTACAATCACTGAAAACACAATAAACAGGGAGATAAACTGGGATTGGAAGAACAAGTTCTTGACATGAAGTATTATGAGTCTGAAGAATATCATCGATTATTAAAAGAGTTCGATTATAAGAAATATCAGGACTGTAGTCTATAAGAAAATATTCACTCATATCATCTTTGAATTCATTCCATAAAACTAACACATTCACTGGAACATTCAAACCACAAAAAAACCCAACTAACTCTCGCAATTGTCTTGGAGAATTAGTATGTTTTACTATATTTAAACATTCACGCCATTCGTTGTCATTCGATGAAATCCCCGCGCGTGACATGCACAAAAGTAGGATACACAACCTCACTATAGAATCGTAAATCCTCAAAAGACTTGACACCACGAAAGTGTAATAGAAGTAACTGTAAATGAAATAACTCGACATCTTTCGGAGATGTAACAATCATTCAAGAAATAACTTTCTCTGCCCCACGTTGTCTGTTGTCTAACACTTTTTTGCTTTACAATCCCACACGAAATGTTCTGGAATTTCAATATACAGAAATTCATTTGCAGAAGCAACGTTGGTATTCAATTCAAAGAATGCTAATAATTTGGTTATTGGAGGATTAGATGAGGCGTGTTCCACATTTTCTTCTCTAAAGTAAGTATTTTGCCTTCCATGCAGGTGGAACTAACAAATCTACCAATTAAGAAATTTCGGATTTCATCTATCACGATTTCATTCGGCCCAACATTCTCAACACCAAATTCTAAAGTCTCACAATCATACCCTTTATATACATAAATGTAAATGTATTTGACACTCTTAACAGTCGTGCAAACTTCAATATTCAAATGAACATTGAACTTAGCTATAAGTTACGGATTGTATGGGACCACAAATCTATTATCAACACTATGCCTATAAACATGAACAGAAACACCATAATCCCTACGTCTATACACTGGATAATCGTTCACACTGTCATGAGTACATTCTGAGAAATCTTTACGAAAATTTCTAGAACATTTTCCTTCTCTCATGCACACTGAATTAGGATTAAGAACACCACAGGGACCATGAGTCATATGACTTTTTACTAAGTTAAGTAATTTTGAATGAGTATGAGGGTCAAGAATTTCAGCAGAAATTATTTTATCAATAATTTTCATACTATCAACTCTTTCAACATTTTCCAAAGTCAACAATATATATGCACCACGTCGAAAATGAGCTTTAGCCCCCTTTCAGGTTTCGATAATTTTGGGCCAATTTGGTTTACATGTCATAGTTATGAATGTAAGAAATGATAGTGAGAGAACTACACGTAGCGAACTGCACTACTGAGCTCGAGAGCGTTTGAGTGGTTGGTTGCAATTTGGTGGTGGGTTTTGTCGAGATCAGTCAGTCGTCGATACACGAGCAAAGCAAGTGATCGTGCAGCGGGTGATGTAGTAGTAAACATTATACAGATAGGTGGCTGTTAAATAAAATATAGTTTATCTTTAAATAAACTGCTCTCATAAAACTGTTGTTGTAGATGTGATGTTAGTCTGTGAGACTCATTTAAATATCAAAAACAATTTCTTTATACCAGATTACTTAGATTATACAACAAATCATCCGGATGGAAAACCCTATGGTGGTACATTCATTATTATAAGAAAGCGTATTAAACACCAGACCCTAGAGCCATACTCATCTAATTATCTAAAAGCAACTTCGGTTCGGTTGCAAATGCGTCATGGTAATGTGACGTTATCTGCTGTATATTGTCCTCCACGATTTTCAATATCTGCAGATGTGCTTAAAAATTTCTTTTATAGCCTTGTAGAACGATTTTTGGCAGCCGATGACTATAATGCTAAACATACTTATTGGGGTTCTCGTTTAGTTAATCCAAAAGGTCCGAACTTTACAGCACTCTTGTAAAAACAAGCTAGACTTCGTTTCTCCGGGTAGGCCTACTCACTGGTCGGCGGATCAAAGAAAAACTCCCGATATCATCGACTTTGGTATCATAAAAAATACACCGAGAAACCTCATATCAGCAGTTACTCATTATGAACTTTCATCCGATCACTCCCCCGTTGATATCGTTTTACTCGATTTTCCAATAGTTGAGGATCGCCCGTATAGACTTATATCTAACAAAACTGATTGGTTGCAATATGAAAAATATAGTAGTTCTCACATAGAAATTGCACCAGCGATCAACTCTGAAAGTGATATTGACAAATCTGTTAATGATTAACTCACTGTGTCGTATTGGTAGCTGCAGCTGAGGTATCAACGCCTGCTATTGTTGCTCACAAGTTCAGGAGAAAATTTTTCTCAAATAGGGAAATTGAAGAACTGGTTGCTTCTAAACGACGATTGAGAAGAGAATGGCAACAGCATAGATCTCCTACTGCTAAACAAAGGCTAAAAAATGCAACAAAAAAACTAGCCAAAGCACTTTTAAGTGTCCAGTTCGAGGCACAAAGGCGCTATATCTATAACATATCACCCACAAACACTAGATTTTCACTTTGGAAAGCACAAAAATCGCTAAAAATTCCTGTGGAACTGCCTTTGAACTGCGAGAATATTGCTCAGCAGTATTCCTTGATGCAGCACAAGCGTTTGATCGAGTATGGCATGAGGGTTTGATTTACAAAATTAAATGTTTGCTAACCCAAAATATTCATAGAGTTCTGCAATCCTTCATATCAAATCGAGTGTTTGTAGTAAGGCAGAAAAAATTTCACTACAAATGAATTTATGATAAAGCAGGAGTTCCCCAAGGTAGTGTCTTAGGACCAACTCTATACATGATATTTACTGCCGACATTCCAACAAGTAGTCAAATTGTCACTTCGACATTTGCTGATGACACTGCCGTAATCAGTCGCTCCCGTTGCCCAGTTAAAGCTTCTGCAGGCTTGGATGCTCATCTTAAAAGCTTTCAGGAGTGGTTATCCAACTGGAAAATTAAGGTCAATGAGGGAAAATGTAAGCACATTACATTTACATTGAACCGACGGACTTGCTCTCCAGTAACGTTTAATGGTGCTACAATTCCTCAAACTCAAGTGGTAACTTATCTTGGTGTTTATCTGGAGAGACGGCTCACCTTTCAGAAGCATATAGAAACCAAAAAGATATATATGAGGGCTCAAAGTCTTGACTGCCTAATCAATTCTAAATCTAGAATGAGACTTGAGTACAAGGTGATGCTGTATAACTCTGTTATTGAACCAATTTGGACTAATGGTTCTGAATTGTGGGGTACCGCGAGCGAAAGTAACATTGGAGTTATACAAAGAGCACATTCCAAGATACTTATTATAGATCAATCACGGGAGCTCCATGGTATATCAGGAATGAAGACATTCACAAAGACCTGGAAGTACTTACTTATACTTATACTAGCGTTAACCGGCGTGCGTTGCTACACCCCCTATGCGTTAATTGGGTGCTTCTTATAAAAAGCTTTGTTGTAAAATGTGTTATTAATAATTTATAATATATTTTAATATTCTATTACTACCTAAGCAACTTTAAGAATCATTTGTTCTTTTAAAAAAATCGGTTCAATGGCATAAATCTATCTATATCTTGACAACAGCGCTACCTACCGGATCCAAATGTAGCAAAGAACCTGACTGTTACTCCATGAGTACAACAAAAAAAAAAAAAACAAAATCATTTAAATTGGTCCAGCCGTTCTCGAGTTTTGCGGGGTCATACTATTTTTTGAGTGCATTTTTATATATATAGATGATCACCCGTAAGAAGAGAGTGAAGTGGTTCAGGGGGAGCGAGAATTTCTTCTAATTTGTCTTTTCCTTGTAAGCAACACATGCCTTTCGGTTCGTCCTTGAATATCAATGCCAAGCAATGTTCACACACTACTGACATAGTACCTATTGATACTATACGATCGTCCCTGTAAGAAATCGAAGGATCGTAATTCATGGCAGAATTTTCTTTATTTACCCATTAATTAGTAACTCGTTCTGATGATTCTCTCTTTCTCTCTCAGCTCTATATCCATCCCGAAGCTGACTGAGGCGAGCCTCACGTTCCGTTGACGATTCTTCATCTCTTGCTGAACGTACTCTTTTGGCACTCACTGTACAAAGACCTATGTTCGAACGACGACGTCTTCCAGACATGACTTTATGATTTCTTGATAGTAATAATCAGACTTAAATAAAAAAAATCAAAAAGTCACATATGAAGAAACTTTGCTGTGTAAATAATGAGAAGCTGGAATATTGTAGTGACAGTAAATGCTTTTTCCATGAATTATAAATAACACTATGCCAGCTACATTAATTTTAAAGATAGGCATATAGGTATTTCCATGCTGCTAAAACAATGAACACGTGATTATCAAATCTGCTGTTTTTGCGTAAAGGAAATGAGTGCCGAAACAGAGAAAATTCGTTACAATTTATTGTATTTTTATGAAAAGGATTATTCCTAAGCGAAACCTCATAAAAAAATTTGTGCACATCATGGAGAAGGTACTTTATCAGAACGATCAGTTTGAAAATGGTTCGCGCGATTTCGTTCGGGAAATTTCGATGTGAAAGACGCGCCTCGATCTGGTCGGCCTTGCACTGAAAAAGTTGACAAATTATTGAAAATGTGGGGAATGACTGGCATATAAGTACTCGTGACATCGCTAAGAATCTTGGTATCCACCATTCGACAGTTTTAGACCATTTAAAAAAGGCGGGCTATGCAAACAAGCTGGATGTTTGGGTACCACACAGTTTGATAGAAAAAAATCTTATTGATCGTATTTCAATTTGCGAAATGTTACTGAAACGGAATGATTTGCAACCTTTTCTATCCAAATTGATAACTGGCGATGAAAAATGGGTAGCATACGACAATAATGTGAGAAAAAGGTCATGGTCTAAACAAGGTGAGCCCGTCCAAACCATTGCAAAGCCGGCGCTAACTACGAGGAAGTTGTTGCTGAGCATTTGGTGGGATTGCAAAGGTCCTGTGCATTATGAGTTGCTCCCACCTAGGCAAACCATAAATTCGGAACTCCATTGTCAATAACTAACAAGACTAAATGCTGCGTTGAAGGAAAAGCGGCTACAATTGGTAAACAGAAAAGGCATTGTCTTCCACCACGACAACGCTAGGCCACACACATCTTTGATGACTCAGCAAAAATTTAAGAAACTCGGCTGGGAAGTGTTATTGTACCCACCATATAGTTTAGATCTAGCACCATCCGATTATCATTTATTTCGCTCCATGCAGAATTATCTTGAGGGCGTAACAATGAATTCCCCAAGCGACTACAAAACGGTATTGCGCCAGTTTTTTTATCAGAAATCTCAGAATTTCTACAAAGACGGGATTATGGTTTAACCCGAAAGACGGTAAAAAGTTATCAATAACAATGGAAAATATTTGATGAAATAAAGTTGCTTTGTTATATGAATAAAATTTTGTTGAAACATAATTCTCATTTTCGGAAGTTACTTTTCCACCAACCCAATATTTTTAATGAATATTGAATTTATCTTTTATTTTATCTACTTACTAAAAATATATCAAATAAAACTCTATACTTTAAATTTTGATAAGTCTTCTTAGACAAGGAAAAATTAAACATAAGGGCATGCACATATAATTCCTCATACGAGGTATAAGTGTAAATAAGGTAATATAAGATATTTGTATGTAAAATGGAACTGCACCAGATTCTTGCACTTCGGGTCGACGAATTACGTATTAAGCTGACAGAGTTTGGACTACCGGCGAAGGGTCGAAAGCTAGACTTACAGAATAGATTGTTAAGTTATTTTGGGATACAGGACGATGATGCATTAGAGGGCCTGGCGATAGAAACACAGAATAGCTTTTGGTTTACATTGAAAGATGTGGAAGGAAGCGTCTAGCAATTCTCTGGCTCAAATATTCCTGACGTTAATCAATGGATAGAAGAGTTGGAGGAATGTGCGATAGCAGTTCAATGGAGCCAATTGCAGTTGTTTATCTACGTAAAACAGTTGTTAACAGAAGCGTCAAAATTGTTTGTGAAAAGTCAAAGGAATATCAGGGATTGGAGTACATTAAAAAGAAAAAAACAGAAAGAGTTTCAGGTCAAAATCTCAGCAGCGGCTGTGCATAGGAAACTGAGTCAGCAACAGCAAGGAAAGTGACAAAGGTTGCAGGAATTCTGATATGCATTGATGGATTTAGCCAGACCAATTAAAATAGATGAAGAAAGTTTAATTGAGTATTTTGCGGAAGGGGTACCTGATTGAAAAGCAAACAAGGTTATCTTATATCAGAACTGAGAAAAAACAGGTGTCAGTGATGGTAAAAGAGAAAAAGTGTTTCAAATGTGGAAGTAGATCTCATATCAAAAGAAACTTCTCAAATAAAGACATAACATGTTTTAGGTGTAGACAGTTAGGACAAGGCGAATCAATGTACTAAAGAGGCACAAGTTAAATAAGAGAAGAATGCAATCCTCATTCTGGATGAGTAAGTATACCCGACAAGTATATTCACTCCCTCAGGACTAGAATTAAAAGATGTGGTAAAGGGAATAGAACAGTGGTATTCAAGGGTCTAATGGATAAGGGGGCGGACTTGTGTTTAATGCGCCGAGAGGTTTATGGGAGATTAGTGAATATTGAAGTGAACGGCCCGGAGAAATGTCTTAGAGGGTTTGGAGAAAATAAAAATCGTGACTATGGGGAGAATCAACATACTGGTGAAAATTGATAATATTGCTATGTATGGACATCAAGTTTCATGTTGTAGCCGACGAAGATAAGGGGCGGGCCATGTGAAAACATTAATTGCAAAGTATGTACCGCTAAGGAACCTGAGTGCCCCTGTGGAAATAAAAATTTTGTTGACGGATGAAATGCCTATATGGATCAAAAGGTTGTTGATGAGCAAGTTCAAGAGTGGTTGAAGGAAGAGATTATACAACCAAGTATGTCTGAGTACGCAGCACCAATAATATTAGTGGCAAAGAAGAACGGGAAGAAACGGTTATGCTGTGATTACAGAAAGTTGAACGAGAAAAAAGAAAGGGATAATTTTCCAATGCCACAGATGGATTGGGTTATAGTCAGACTTTAGAGTGCCAAGGTTTTCATGACATTAGATTTAAAGAATGGGTATTTTCATGTACCGGTTGAGATAGGTTCACGGCAGTATACGTCGTTTGTTACACAAAATGGACAGCATGCATTTTTGTATGTGCCATTTGGAATAGCTAACTCACCGGCGCTTTTTACAAGTTTTATTATATCAATAATGCGAGAGTTGTTTGTGAGAAACGATGCAATTGTGTACATGGATGATCCTAGTAGGGATACTGAAGAGGGTTTGCAGAAATTGACACGGGTACTTAAGGTGGCAGCAAGTAATGGTTTGAGATAGAATTGGGACAAGTGTCAATGGTTGCCGAAAAAATTGGAATTTTTGGGATACATAATCGAGAAGGGTACAATAAAGCCAAACACGTAGAAAATCAGAGAAGTAACACAGTTTCCGATACCCAGGGACAAAAAGGCAATACAACGATTCTTGGGGTTGACATCATACTTTAGGAGATTTATAGAAGGATATGCTGTGATGGCAAGACCGTTGTCAGACATAATGCGGAAGAAGTTAAAATTTGTCTATGAGCAGATGCTGCAGATAGCGTTCGAGAATTTAAAATCAGCGAATCAGTTTTGAAGTTACAGATAGAGATTCAGCGAATCAGTTTTGAAGTTACAGATAGAGATTCATACAGATGCATCTATGTATGGATTTGGGCGGTGTTGTTACAAAAGGATCTGGAGGACGGGCTGTTTCATCCAGAACAATTTATGAGTAGGAAAACCAAACCATGTGAACAGAAATATCATTCACATGAGTTAGAAGTTCTGCAATAATGGGAACTTTGCATAAGTGGCGTGTGTATGTGTAAGAAATGAAATTTACTATAGTAACTGATTGTAATGCATTTGCGATGACTATGAAAAAACAAGAAGTTCCTTTAAGAGTGGCACGTTGGGCTATGTACTTGCAGGATTATGATTATAAAATAGAATATAGAACGGGTTCTAAGATGCGGCATGGTGACGCATTGAGTAGGATTTCACGTTATTTGTTGATAGATAGCGTGTTGGGTGAAGGAAGCGCAACTAAAAGATGACTGGGTGAAGGCAGTGAAGTTTGCAGTAGAAAAAAGGGGTATGAAAATTTTTATATCGAGAATCAAGTGTTGTTTAAAGACCCAAATAATTAGTTGATGGTGATACCGGTACAAATGGAGGATGAAATAATACTGCTGGCACATAAGCAGGGACATTTTTCGGCGAGAAAAACACAAGATTTGGTGAAAAATCATACAATACTACATTCCAAAATTAATTGAAAAGGTTACTGGGGTGGTAAGAAATTGTGTTAAATGTATTATTGTGAATGCAAAAGCAAGTAGAGGTAGTATTGTCAAAAGCAAGATATTCAATATCTTCTGATAGCAACCGGAGTTCCACGTTGAAATGGACAGTTTGAACGGATGTTTAGAGAAATCTTTGGAGAGTTGATGGAGGAAATGGAGCAAGAACGACAGGAATTGCGTCATCGGGCTAAGGAAAATATTGACTTGTTGCAAGAGGAGAACTAAAGAAATGGGAATACTAAGAGGACAGGGATGCAACGTTATAACGTAAATGATAAAGTTGCAATCAAACGCACGCAGTACGGAGTGGGTTTGAAATCAAAAGGAAAATATTTGGGGCCATATAAAATAGTGTTAGTTAAGAAGCATGTTAGATATGACGTGGAGAAGTTAGAAGATACGGTGGCCGAGTATATGAAGGCGTGGGTTAGATAATTAGGGTCGAACGATATGTCAGGAGGGCCGAATGTAGGAAATGGTAGTGAGAGAGAGGATAGAGAACTACACGTAGCGGACTGCACTATTGAGCGCGATAGCGTTAGAGTGGTTGGTGCTGTGTGCGGTTTGGTGGTGGGTTTTGTTGAGATCAGTCAAGTGTGGGGTAAGTATTGCTCACTTTGGAGAACATGTTCACTTGCTCTGTTTTTTTTGATGTGAGACAACTCGCTCAGTTTGCTCAGTTGCTCACTTACTCACCCATGAATTGCAGTTGCTCTTGGCAACAATACATACATAAGTTCAAATTGATATTTCAGCATGATTGATTTTATTTATTTATTTTTTATTTATCACAATTAAATCTAATATATAATATAATACTAAACTTAATACTAATTTTAACGAGTAACTAGCTGCTGGGGCCTACGACTCGCAATTTCATTATAGTTTGTTAGCTATTTAATGTAAAATAATAATGTAATAATGTAATGATTAAATTGTAAGGTTGGAATTTTTACAGAAATTATGTATGTTGGAGATATTTATTGGTGAAGGAGTATTTAAAAGTTGGGATGGGGATATGGAACCAAAAAGGGAGACCCTTAGGCTCTCCAAATGTTGGCAGGAGTCAAGTAGATGTTTTGCGGTGAGATCAGTTCCGCAAAACGGGCATGGTGGATGATCTGAAGCTTTGAGGAGATGTTGGTGCGTGATTTGAGTGTGTCCAATACGCAGACGAATGAAAACTGTGCATGCCCGTCTGGATGAGTTTGTAGGAAGATCGATTTTGTCGCAATTTGGGTTGATGGAAGAGTACCCGTGGAGGAACTGTCCCCATCCTGTCAACTTCTTCATATGCAGATGACGAGTAACCTGGTTTTTTAAATCGCTGGAGCTGGTTGGTGTGAAGACGTATGTTGGGGCAGAGCTGATGTGCCGGGCTGCCTCATCAGCGCATTCATTTCCCCAAATACCTTGGTGGCTGGGAACCCAAAGAATGGTGATTTTTTGGTGGTGTATGGTGCAAATTTTCTGGATTTCCCGAATTGTGTGATCGTTATGCTCTCGATTTTGTATGGCTAATATCGAGGATAGGCTGTCTGAGCATATAGCGAATTTCCCGTTTTGTTTTATAGCAAATTGGCAAGCCTTTAGTAGGGCAAAGGCTTCGGCGGTGAATATAGAATTATAAGGTGGGAGGGACCCCCCAACTATGATCTTTTCCGAATTGTCGACAACAGCGAATGCAGTATTATGTTGTGTTTTTGACCCATCTGTATAGAGCCAATTTATATCCCCGAGCTTTTCTTTCAGCGCTAGAAATCTCGCCAGGTATTCTGAGCTGGTAGTATTGTTTTTGGCTGCTACATGCAGACTGGTATTGATGCTGGGCTGATACCGAGCCCAATCTGGCTTGGGCTTTACAAAGTTGGAAAGTTGGGGTGGTGGCAATTCCAGTTCCGTACTATACTTGACGCATCGTCTGATAGTAGAAATGCATTTATATTGCCGCTTTTGTTTGAAGATGCCGACAAAAGCCTTTGCTAGCAGTGGATTGGGTGTCGTGTAGAGCTTGGGAATTAGCTGCATCGTGGTTTCCACAATCCTTTCCTCAATGCTGGGTAGCCCGGCTTCTGCTAGGATACAGGCAGTGGGAGATGTGGGGAAAGCGTTGATCGATCTGCGAACAGCTGCGTGGATGTATTTTTTTCATATGGGACTTAGCACACCATCCAAAGATAGGGAGACCATAGTCGATTTTGGAGATTATAAGGGCGCGGGTGATGTTTACGAGGGTGTTTATGTGGACATTGGAGTATTTGGAACTTAAAAATTTAATAATGTTTAACCTAGATTCTAATTGCTTTCTTAAAATAATACATTGTTGCTTAAAAGGTAGTTTGGAGTCAAAAGTTATACCAAGTATTTTTAGTTGTTTAACAACTTTAATGCATTTGTTGTTTAGGTACATATCCGTAAAGTTACATCTGTGTTTCCGGCATATGTGCAAAAGTTGACATTTATCGATGGGTAAAGATGCTCCCGAGTAGGCTCCCCATGATTCTAAATCATTTAATATATTATAGAATACGTTCTTGACAGTATCAATATTTCTAATTTTAGTATAGAAGATGGCGTCATCGGCGTAGATAGAAATGTTAATGTTTTTATACCTGGAGAGAATGGAGTTAATTTGCTCAAACGCTACTGTAAATAAAACCACTGAAAGTGGAGAACCCTGGGGGATGCCATTCATCAGTTTGTGGGTGTTAGAGGTGATGTTGTTGACTCTAACCCTGAAGGTACGATTGGTCATAAAAGCCATTATAAGGTTATAAAGCCTTGGACCAATTCCCCAAAGTTCAAGCCGATTGAGCACTGCATGTAGCCCCACGCGATCAAAGGCCCTTTCAAAATCAGTCGCCAAAAGGGAGACATGATTTTTTAACGAAAGGGCATCCGACACGAAGTGTTGAATACGCAATAAAGCGTCCATGGTAATGTGTTGCTTTTTAAATGCTACCTGGTTATGGGAAATTAGGTTATTTCGGGAAATTAACAACTTTAACCTACGAGCGATTATTTTTTCAAACGTTTTACTAAGGCAGGATAATAGAGAAATTGGACGGAAACTACCGATTTCGTGGGGTGGCTTGTTGGGTTTGGAGATTAGAATAACAATGGCTGATCTCCATGTGTGTGGATAAGTACCTGAATGAAATATATTATTAAAGATATCAAGAAGTTTAATATTTAGAGAAATTGGTAGGTTTTTTAGCATGGGATATGATATCCTATCGGAACCGGGAGTCTTCCCTTTTGCGGAATGAATCGCAGCTTCCATTTCAATCATGGTGAAATTGGCTTCCAGGTGTCTGGCGGATGCAGATAGCCGATTTGGGCCTGCTAGGCATGAATTTTTATGCTGAATATATTTGGGCGAGAAATTATCGTCCGCCGAATACTTTGCCCAAGCATGGCCAAAAGTTTCGACTATCTGAATGGAACTGGTCAGAAGTCCCGAGGCGGATTTAATACATTTGAGTGGGGTTGGAGGGACGCCTGCTAGTCTTTTGATGTCGGACCAGACTTTCCTTGTTGTGGAAAGTGGGGAAATACGAGAGGTGAAATTCTCGAGAGAGTTCCGTTTGGCCGAAAGTACAGCTTTTTTAAACAAGGCTTTTGCTTTACGATATGCTATGAGGTTGGTAGTAGATAAATGCCCTTTGTAAATATGAAAAAGGGACTGTTTGTTATCTCTGAGTTTTTGTAGGGAACTATTCCACCAGGGCAATTTGGCTTTAAGCGGGACTCGTTTGGTTTGGGGGATACTGCCATTCGCAGCGGCTCTTATGTATTTTGTTAATACGGCAACTTGCTTATTTATACAACCCATAGTCCAAGAATCAGAGATACTGACACATTTGCTTTGGAAAAGTTCCCAATTAGCACGGTCTGTTTTATATTTAGGCAAAGGTGGCGTTTTGTCTGGGGAAAAGTTAGAGGCAAACGTTAGTGTGATTGGGTAGTGATCGCTGCCATGTAGGGTGTTAAATATGGACCATGTGCATCTGTGGGCTATATTTGAGGATACTAATGTAATATCTACATGAGTAAAAGTACTGTGGGAAGAAAAGTGAGTAGGGGAACCATTATTAAGCAGAACCAAGTTGGCAGTAGTGATGACTCGCTCAATGTTTCTGCCACGTGAGTTGACCAGGTTAGAACCCCATAAGGGGCTCCAAGAATTGAAATCACCTAACATTATTATTGGTCCCTTAACTTGCTGGAGAGTGTTTATTAAATCGTTAGTTGAGAAGTTTTGATGGGGGGGGATATAAGTGTTTATGATTGTGATAGGGCTGTTTAGGTTTAGCTGTAGGGCAGAGCAGAGAAGGTTGGAGTTTATTATGTTATGCTTATGGGGGATGTGACGTTTAATAAGCACGCCTATCCCTTGTTTGGCTGATGTGATTGTAAAAGTAGCCTATATATGCCTTGGGGCAGATAAAGTTAGTGAAATTATGAGGCAAGTGGGTCTCTTGCAAACATAAAACATCAGGTGAGTAATCATTTATAAGTAATAAAAGTTCATTATAGTTGTTGAAAATGCCATTAATATTCCATTGTAAAATTTTAATAGACATTTCAAAGGTAAAGTAGGGATGTTTTATGTTTCCAAGATGAATTGAAGCAATGGAAGGGGGCTTGACTACAAGTCAGGTTCTCCCATTGATTCGTCAGAATCAGGAAATTGGATAGAGGTGTTTGATATTGACTCAAGTGAGGGGATTGAGTCGGTTGTGAAGATTGAGTTTTTTTGTTTTATTTGATTGATAGATTTGTAATTGGATGCTAACGCATCAGAGGTATTTTTGAGTGTTGTTGTAGTTGTGTTGTTTTGTGTTTTTGTTGAAGTTGAAGGTTTAGAAGAATCAGGGAGAGCAGTGTGGACTGCTGGGGGAAGAGGGGAATGGGGAACGGTGCTGATAAGCTTATTTAAATTATTCTGTTTATGAACAGTATTGATGGGTCTATAGTTTGTCGAATTGTTGGCTGCGGGGGGCAGAGAGACGTCAGAAGCAGCGATAGCCGCGAAGCTAGCATGTGCGCTAACAGTAGTAGAAGATTGTTGTTGTTTAAGCATTATCTTTGCTTCTTTCATGCTGCACTTCTTTTTAGTTTTTATTTTCAGCAGTTCCCTTTGTGCTTGATATTTCGGGCAGGACGGTGAAGAGTAGGGATGATCCCCTTTACAATTAGCGCAACTAGTGCGTGTGCATTGATCGGGTGTGTGGGGAGGAAGATTACAGTTTGCGCAAGTGGCAGAATTCTTGCAGTGTTTTGCAGCGTGATCCAAAAGTTGGCAGGTCTTGCATCTCATCGGGTTGGGGATGTACTCCTTAACCTTGACGGAATGCCAAAAAATGTCAAGTTTATTGGGTAAGTTATATAGATCAAAAGTGATAAGTATAACGCCAGTAGGTTTTGGGGTTCCTTCTGTGTTACGGGTGAATTTGAAGATGGAGTGAACTTTTTGCGACTTTGATTCGTCAACAATTTCGGATTCAGGGATGTTATTTAGATAAGGGGCATATATAGTGCCCTTTACGAAGTTAAGACTTTATGCAGTTTGCAATCAATGTCACAAGGACCAGGCAATGTCGTTGTTTTTAAGAATTTATCACCTACAATCTTGTTTTTTATCAGCATTAACAAATTACCATCTCGGAGGGTCGAGATCGATACTATGTCTTTGCTGATAAGGTTTAAGGCACGATGTACTGCGAAGCACGAAAATTCGGAAATGGGTTTGTCGGTATTTTTGGATGCAACGATTATAAATTTGGGGTTTTGTTGGGGAATTTCAGGTAGATTGGGGAAATCGTCGGGAATTTTTTGGAATTGTCTCTTCTTTTTTGCTTTGGGGCTAACGCTAAGAATATCAAAGCGGTTATCCCCAAGATTGGGAGGCCCAGGGGCATGATTACCAAAAAAATTTGCAACCACACACAAAAGTAATATGCACACGTACGCGGTAGGGGATAAGAAAAAGAGAAATAATGTGATAATTAGATATCAGTTGAGGATGAGCACAA
Organism: Amiota minor; assembly: GCA_037043295.1. NCBI lineage: Eukaryota > Metazoa > Arthropoda > Insecta > Diptera > Drosophilidae > Amiota > Amiota minor. Next base: position 17,423 of record JBAMAW010000356.1, read on the forward strand.
AAGCAAAACTAATTATTGATAACAAATAACTGATAACTGGGAAGCACTGATGTCCGCACTCGAAGAGAGATAGTCGGTGACT
>JBAMAW010000357.1:0-31734 GCA_037043295.1 Amiota minor
TCAAACCTTGAACTAAATTCATAAAAAGAACATTCTGAATTAGGGGTGGTAATGAAACTTTTCCCTTATGACAACACAAAGTAAAAGCGCTAGTGTTACGTAAAGTAATTTCAGATTGAAAATGTTTTGCTGAACAGAAATCACAACGTAATACTAAAGACCCACAGCTAAAAGACTCAAAATCACGGGGAATCAAATTGAATTTAATTTATACGTTCCATTCAATAAATCAATATATGGATCGTTTGAAGTACTTGCGGTAACATTTCTAACTGATCTCATATAATTTCTGCGGCATGTACACTGAATTCTACCAGTTAAAGTAGATTGGGAATGCATATTCAATAATAATAGCAATGTTAAATTTAACAACAAAAAAATTTTAGCTATCTTAAAATTATGAAAAAATAAGTAAATAAAAGTCGCAAAAATTTTCGCAAACCAGTCTAAGACACTCGGTAAGTATTATAGCACACAAATACACTGATTGAGAAGCGTTAAAGCCTAAAAAATTTTATAGATAAATTGATAAATATACTCGTATAATTAAAAATAAACACAAGGAAATTATGCACAAAATTTAAATATGCAAAAACACGCGGGAAGTGTTAATGATGCCGATTTATAAGTAGTGCACCAAATCACTGACTGAACGGCGCGAAAGCTAAACAGAAAGCTCTTCTTCTTATTACCAATTTTGGCATACCCAAGAACAAATTGTTTGAATGAAAAAATGATGTATCCGTTGCACATCTCTCACTTACAGTTAGACACAGCCGTTGATGTTGTGAGCGCAGTAAAATGGGAGAATAGAGAAGTTTGTGTGTCACTCTTTTCTGTTCTATTGCTGTACGCTCATCGGTTGTGTAAAGCCATGTGAATTTTGTTGTGCAGAGATGTGCAGTTCTCACAAAGATCTTTTATGTCTCTATCGCTGTCATGGCTAATGTTGTTGTTCTCATTTGTTTGTTCAGAGTATGCAAATTCTTCTTTTTATCACTTTCTTGTAGCGTTAAAAAGTGATATACTTTATTATACATATTGTATAAATTATTTTTATTATCAAGTTAGTTCAGCTGGCGTAGCACTTGTGCTTGCTCCAGTGATCTCAAATAAAGACTGACACAAAAATGAACTAACAAGATTATTAAATAATTCTAAGGCACATGCGAGTGCTGTTGCAAAGCTTAAATAATAGCTTTTACAGTATTTCTCTTATCTGTAAAAGCTTTTATCTAGCTATGTATCAAAGTGCAAGGAACCTGTACCATACATTTGTATGTGTAACCATAACTCCTCCCCGTCTTAAAGAGGGGCGTCCACGTCACACGCCTTCCTTTCCCTTTTTTTTCATATTAACACTAACATAATTAAATGCATTAATTTCATGAAAAAAAAAAAAAACAAAAAAAATACAATAATACAATAATAAATTGAGCTAGCTACCATAATACGTAAAAAAAAAAATCATCGCCAAAAATTTAATCTTTTAATCTTTTCAATCTGTGCCAAAATAAGCGAATCCGAAAAGAAATTATTCTCTCAACTATTTATCTATTACCCTGCCATTAACTTTAACGGTGGAACCCAAATCCTCCTCTACTATACCCTCCACGTATAATGGAGTTAACTTGTTCCCCAGGCGACGGTTTGATTTAATCAACACCCTATCTCCTACATTGAAGGCACGGGCAACACGATTACGATTATGCATTACAAGTTCATTCTCCTGAGCTCTTTCCACATTAGCAGATACCTCCTCATTACATTGCTGTGACCCACCCGAATGAAAAATTTTGTTTTCTGCGCGTTACCGGATGTATAGTTCTATTGTATTCAAAAGTGGCCAAAAGAATTAGGTCGGTGGTATACCCCTCTCAAGCTTTAAACACCTAGCAATCTCTGCCAAAGTACTATGGAGTCTTTCTACTTGCCCATTTGAATTACTGTGGAGAGGAGGCGAATTCACAATCTCAATATTGAAATTATTTAAGAGAATAGCTTTAATGGTGTTTGAATTTAAAGATTTCTTATTATCGCAGAAGACAATTCTAGTACCAGAGAACAAGTTTATTAAAGACAGAATTTTTCGTTTAACATCAACAATGGTTCTAGACTCTATAACTTGAACGACCGCAAACTTCGAAAATTTGTCGACACAAGTAAGGAAGTGAATTGAGTTTCTTGAATAAATATCAATATGCAATATCTCTCCAACATATGTGGGGACAGAAGTTCTCCCAATCGGGTATTTTTTTGGGTGCCTATCATACTTTGACCTGGAGCATATCCTACAATTCAATGCGACTTCTCTTGCCTTTTTGTCCATCCTAGGGAAAAAAAATCTGTCAAGATTTCCTTTACACTCTCTTGCGCCGCTCGGTGAGCCCTGCAATTTTCTTGATTTATTATTTCTAACTGATCACTGGCATCAAATATATCCGTTACAAAAGTTTTCGCATACCTGAATCTTGTCGCAGGAAACATCTCCACCAATCTATGCTGAATTTGAGCTAGAACTGACAACTCGTAATGTAAAGCATTAACCACCCTTGGTTTGATTGCCTCCTGGAGCGTTCCCATCAAATCGTCAAATGTTGAAAACTTAATAAAATGCCTCAACTTACTTCCAAAAAGAATATAGGTTTTCTTCAATGGAAATTGCCCCTGTTCCAGTATTAACTGATTTGCTTAACAGTTTACTGGCTTATCCACTGACTCAATCGTGTAAGTAAGGGATTCCTCAATATGTATAGTTGCCACTTCTGAGTTTGATATCTGTTCTACAGCATTGATACATTGTCGGGATAGAGCATCAGCAACGTAATGTTCTTTTCCTGGCTTGTAATGAAGTTTAGCGTTATACTCCTCAATAAAAGCCTTCCAGCCTTTTATTTTTCCATTGGGATTTCGATCAGAAACCGCGAATGTAAGTGGTTGGTGATCGGTAAAAATATTTATAGATTTTGCCCCATACAAATAATGCCTTAATTTTTTCAGGGCCCAAACTATGGCCAATAATTCCCGTTCCTTGGTAGCGAAATTTTCTTCCCTCTTTTATAGTGTCCTTGATATCATGGTATTAGGCCTACCCTCCTGGGACAACACTGCACCTAGGGCATAAGACGATGCATCTGTCGTGAGATCAAACTGTTTACGAAAATCTGGATAAGCTAACATAACATCATCTGAGACTAGTATTCGCTTCAATTTTTCAAACGCCTCACTCTGCTTCGCATCAAAAGATAATTGTATCTTCTTTGATTGCGATGCCGGTACCCTACCATTTTCACCTCTAAGGATATTAGTCAAAGGACCCGCTATCTCTGCGTAATCCTTTATAAAGCATCTATAATAACCGGCCATTCCAAGGAAAAATAATCTAATTCTCCTTGAAAAACTTAGTCTTCTCGACTGACACTCGCATATTGGCAGAGAAAAGACTGCTGAGAATAGCTTGGACTTCAAATCAAGAGTGGTTAAAAATCGAGCCCTACCTAAATTTGAGAGGATTACCTCAATATCTGGTAGAGGGTACGCATCAGCAATTGTTTTTTCATTTAATTTCCTGAGTTCCGCTCTCATCCAGGCCTTTTTTAATGACTACCCAAATAGGGTTATTATATGGGGACCGTGAAGGTCTAATTATACCATCACTAAGGAGAGATTGAATTTCCGTTTTAACAAAATCGTTGAAAGCTATCGGATAAGGATAATACTTTAAATAACATGACTTTTCGTCCCTAGTACGAATAGAAGCTATGACATTGGTGTTATATGGAAGCGCCACATAAGGGTCAGCAAAAACTCCCGCTACCTTTTTTATCATTCCCTGGAATGCTTGCTTTATAACATTTGGTATTGTTTCTGACCAATCCTGAAGATGGCCAACATCATGACTTTCAGCATAATGCAACTTCTCACACCCCGCTTCCCATATGAGTGTGTCATTCGCAAGGTCAATTTTCACTCCATTCTCTTTCATGAAATCCAATCCCACTATGCCATCAAACGTTGATAATATTGGCAATATGTAAAAATTTGCTATCCTACCAAAAATATTTGCCTTATATTTCTCCTTAATTGTTGTTAAGCCATGAATGGACTTAACCGAAAAGACCTTATCGCCCGGTTTGATACCTTTCAAGGCAGACAAAGGCTTCAGATAATTTTAAGATGCCCCCGTATCAATAAGTAATCTAATCTGTTGGCCACCTATAGTCCTGGGAATACAGGACGGCTCAGATGGAGTCGGTAATTCGAGTACGTCCTGATCCAAATGATTGACCCTTTGAATTTTTGGGCCATTGGTGCGATCTGATACTGCTTGACGTTTTTGTTGCCCCTGATTTTGACCATAATTAAAGGAGGGTTGCAACCTAAATCTTGATGTGGTAGGGTCAATATCATCGTAAAACTCTATCACTGATAGGGAACCCTGTCTCAAAGTAGAGAGCTCTTGTTCCTCTAAGTAAAAATGACGCTTGTCGGCATACGTAAAATCCAATCTTGCCATGATTGCCGCAAAGTTCAACATAGTGTTAAAAGAGGATAAAACTGTATTAGCTGCGCCACGAACTTTTATACGGATAAAGGCTACAGCTTGGAAGTGTTTTGAACTTCCATCAAAAGCCTTGGAAATTTCATAGGCATTGTGTGCGGCTTTTCGCCATGAAACATATGTCTCCAACTGCCCATGAAATTCTGGTAAGGTCTTGACCACATCTAGCATTTCTTCACACTTTACCCCAGGCACTATCTTTACCCTCTCGAATTTTTTTACATTTGCACTCCCTGATGCCTTAGTTAATTTTTCTCTAATATTTTCAAATTCCCTATCAAATTCCGCCTTTTGGCTTTTCAATTCAAGCTGGATCAGCTCTTTAACCTGTGCTACAGACAACATAGTGTTTGGTAAGGGTTCCACCGCTAATGATAGCCTACTAAAGTCTAACTCTATTTCGTTGTCACTCATAAATTCGCCCTGTAGAACAGATTTTGTTTGTTTGTGTTGATTTGTTAGAACACCATATTAGAATAACTAGTCACAAAAATATAAACTTTTGACTTACATGAATTGTATGGCCAAATCTTTGCTGTTGCTGTTGGCTGCTGTGGTGCTGTTCGCTGGTGAACTGTTGTTGATTGTTGTTGATTATTGTTGATTGCTGTTGATCGTTGTTGATGTTGAAAGTTGTTGACTGTTGTTAACTGTTGTCAATTGCTGTTTAATGATGTTGACCATTTGTTAACTGTTGTTGTATGTTGTTGACCGTTGTTAACTGTTGTTGGCTGCTGTTGACTGTTGTTAATTCTTGACATATGTTGTTGACCGTTATTCTGGACTGTTGTTAACTGTTGTTGTTTATTGTTGATTGCTCTTGATTGTTGTTGATGTTGAAAGTTGTTGACTGTTGTTAACTGTTGTTCACCGTTGTTAACTGTTGCTGGCAGCTATTGACTACTGTTGACAGTTGTTAATTGTTGTTACTATTGTCGACTGTTGTTTAACTGCTGTTTTAGCTTCTCATGTACACCTTTCTTCGTGCCCCACGTTGGGCGCCAATTATTTTTATTATCAAGTTAGTTCAACTGGAGTAGTACTTGTGCTTGCTCCAGTGATCTCAAATAAAGACTGACACAAAAATGAACTAACAAGGTTATTACATAATTCTAAGGCACATGCGAGTGCCGTTGCAAAGCTTAGATAATAGTTTTTACAGTATTTCTCTTATCTGTAAAAGCTTTTATCTAGGTATGTATCAAAGTGCAAGGAACCTGCGCCATACATTTGTATGTGTAACCATAACTTATATGTAAGTTCATACATGTACATATATTTACTTTTGTTGTATTTTTGTACGAAATTATATAGGCTGGACAAATGTCTCTTAGAAGAGCATACCCAACAACAAATTATGTGCAATTTTTATTGTACTCTTCATGGAATAGTATTCTAAGTTTGTCATGAAGATTGTAACAGGCAGAAGGAGACAAACAAAAAAAACACATAAAGTATATATATTCTTGATCAGCTCGATTAGACGAATTGATTAAGCCACGTCCGTCTGTCCGTCTGTATATATGCAAACCAGTCCCGCAGTTGCTGATCTAGATTTGGTTTATAACTAAACCTTAAATTTTGCATGAGATTAAGAAATGGATTGTTGATGTATAGTTGTATTATCTTTATTGAGACTTTCCGGTCACTTTTCCTAAAATTTTATTATTTGTTGGGGAGATGGTAATCGAAACACTCATTCTGTGAAAATTTCAAGTTTCAAGGAAGGGTTGGAGATCAAACCCTCTGCATACGCCCCTGCTATTCAAAGTACTAAATATTTTGCACATGAAGAAAAAAAGAATGCAAGAATGAAATTGTCAAAGCTGACATAACTTACGGTGTAGGTATGAGTATTTCTATGCGCAAGCAATGATAGTAAAATATTCTCAATATTACATTCTATATTAGTACTTAGTCGCTTAAAATTAATTAAAAATTAGAGCCCATTTTGGCATCTGTACCATTATCTTCATCTAACTTGACTTACTCCAATTCAACCTCTGTTCTTACTGTTATTGCACCCCGTCGAAATGTTTTCATTTCTAGGTTGGCAGCAGATACAATGAATTTAAACGTCGACGTAAGAAACTTCGACCATCTGCTAGTGTGCCTTCTACAAGTTCAATTCCACTTGCGAACTCTATCTCAAAAAACTAATTTTGCCTTCTGATATTCTTTCTATTCATTATCAAAATGTTAGAGGTCTCCTTACTAAACTTAACATTTTGTATGGGGATAGTTTCTCGTTTGAAGCTGATGTTATAGCGTCTTCTGAGACTTGGCTTAACTCTGGGATTCTTAGCAATGAAATTTTTTGGGCAAACGTTGTTACATTTGGGGCAGATCGCTCTATTCGCCGTGGTGGTGGTGTCCTCATCGCTGTTGCATCTCGCCTGTGATCTTGACTTGTTAATTTGAACTGTTCAGCTAATATTGAGTTTATCTGTGTGAAATTATTGTTGCCTCATGAATCTATTTTCATATCATGTTCTTATATTCCGCCTAACTCCAATTTGGAAATTTATTTCAGTCATGCCAATGCTGAGTTAATAACATTCTTCGAGACCGTGATTTTCTAATCGTGCTAGGTGATTTTAACCTCTCACGCATTTCGTGAACTATCCTTCAGCGCATTATGATTTCTTGGACGCCCTAATTGACCACTCTTTATTTCAAATGAACTCTATTCTCAATCATTCGAATAGATTACTTGATCTTGTTTTCAGTAATGATTCTGTTGGTATTTCTGTTTCAAGATCCCAACCTTTATGCTTTCCTGAGGATATTTATCATCCAACATTGGAAATATCTCATTCTTTTACCTCTGTCTATCTCAACATCTACATGCTACCGGCGGTTTTGTTTTCGCAAAGTAAACTTTGCCCAATACAAATACAATCTTTCTTGGAACTGATTGGTCCTTTTTATTTAATTGCTATGTAACGGTTTTTATTATTTTCAATACTTATGTCCCCTTTAACGTTTGTTCTAAAGTATCCTACAAACCACCTTGGTTTACGAAAAGACTTTCTAACCTGTAGAACATTAAGTCGAGGCTATAAAAAATACAAGAGTACCGGCTCTTCTATTACTTTGCGAATTTTTGTGTGGTTAGGGCTAATTTTCTTTCTTTAAATAGCTTTTGTTACAATAAGTACCTCTCTCGTTGTAGGCTGCAATTTTCGCGTGACCCTAAGAAGTTTTATAATTTTGTGAATTCGAAGCGCAAGTCTTCTTTATTTTCCTCGTCGATGTTTCTAGTTGACGAACAAGCCTGCAGTGATTTGGGTATTGCAGACCTGTTCGCAAAATTTTTATCCATATCCCATTTCCCAATGCACCCACATTGTTTCTCGTGTAATTGGTGAGGAGTATCTTCATATAAATTGGATATCTATTTACTCACCCGTTCAGACAAAATACCTAGTTCTGTACTTAAGTATTGCACTGAGTCTTTATGTAAGCCGCTCATGAAATTTTTTAATTTATCACTTCAAAGCGCATTTTTTCCTTCTATTTGGAAAGCATCGTTTATTGTTCCACTACATACAAAAGGTAGCAAAGCTGACATATTCAATTACAAAGGTATGGCAAAACTTTTGGCAATTCTAAAGTTGTTTGAAAAAATTATCACCCTCTATCACCACTGTAGATCTATTATTTCTCTGTGTCAACACGGTTTTATGGAAAATCGTTCACATACTACAAAATTGCTTGAGTTTACGTCTTTAGTAAATCATGATTTCAGCGAAGAATTTCACACTGATGTCATTTACACAGATTTCAGCAAAACGTTTGACTCCGTAAATCATGATCTGCTTTTACATAAGCTGAACCTTTTAGGTTTCCCACAACATCTTCTTTATTGGATTTCTTCTTATTTAAAAAATAGAATTCAGCAAGTGTTATTTAACTCCACTCTTTCTAGGCCGGTTGTTGTCACTTTTGGTCTTCCTCAAGGAAGCCATCTTGGCATATCTACTACGACTACAAGAGGATCTAACCTCTAATTTGGGTGCGTATGTAAACTTCTTGTGCTAAACCGCGCTAAATGCATATTCATGACGTTTCATCGTAAGAAACCAAATTTAGCTTCTTATACGATAGACAACAATTCATTGGCACCTGTTTCTACTTTCAGTGACCTTGGTGTGATTTTTGACCATAAACTGAGTTTCAACCCTCATATTTCATCAACCCTTATATTTCATCATCTATTAATAAATCTAAGAGTATTTTTGGCTTTATTAAAAGATGGTCTAAAGAATTTAATGATCCCTATATTACCAAGATTATTTTCATCACTCTAGTGCGCCCTGTACTTGAATACTGTTCGTGTGTCTGGAGCCCCCAAGAAGCAATTCCTTCTCTTTGCACTTCGTGGTTTAAATTGGGATCCCAGTGTACGTTTGCCTTCATACTTTAGCAGACTTCTTCTTATAGATCTCCTATCATTCCCTTAGCTTTAAGTATGCACAACTAACTATGCCCTACATGATCCTTTCCGAATTTTATGCACTCTTTATAATAAGATCTATCACGTCCTCTCGCCTGAGATCTCGCCCTCTGCGCTTAACATCATCGTACTTCGTTGGCTTCGGGAATTGAAACGAACTGCTACCAGATGAAGTGGACATCGCTTATTGGCTCTCACATCCCTTCTGTCACTGACCACAATTGGCTGTGAGTAGGGGCATAGCTTGAAAAAATACCTCCAACGGGGCAGAGATGGGTGGATTTCTTATATATTATCTTACGTTTAATTTTAAGTAATTAAAATTGTTTTAAGACTAGCTTTAATTACTTGTTTTATTATTAATTATGTTTTTGTTTTTTGTCTTAATATCACGTAATATGTTAAGACCTCTTATTTTTTAAGTTTGACAGTATTTTGTCATAATAAATAAAATAAATAAGTAAATAAATTAAATCGCGAGTTAGAAATCGACCTTAAGATTTCAAGCCACATTGCCCTCACTAATATTCTACTTAAGGCCGAACAATCAGCAGAAATTAAGCGATGCATAAGTCCTACTACTACCTGGCGCTCCTGGCACGCTAGACAGACAAAGGATACCGCGGTTGCTCAAAAGTAACGTCAATGATGGTCCCACCATTTTAATTACTTCCGGCTCCTCTAAACCATCGATGAGGATGATGAGAGTAATACTGATGCTGCAAGCGAAGTTGAACAGCCTGAACAAACAAGGGCAATATCGCCGCCACCAAACACTGTTCTCAAAAAAACCTCATGATCTAGGGAAGGCAGCTTCGATATTGAAATTATTTCTATTGGAATAACAATTTTCCTGAACTCTTTTATGTATTTCAACTTAATGTGCCAAGCGCAGATTAAAAACGAATTTAAATTTTATACACGCGAAACGCGGCAAACTGCTGTAGCTATAATTATTAGAAGTGATATCAAACATATACAGATTACAGAAATTAGTACTCATTTAATTGAAAACGTCGGTATTCAGGTCAAGTTAAATGCAGATCACGCTTTAAAAATTTTCGCTGTTTCTGTCTGATCCATTAGTTCATAATGACCTTTCACCCGATCATTTACTTATTATAAGTAAAATCAGATCTACCATCTATCTAGGAGATTCAGTAAATACAAAAAAAAAAAAAAAAAAAAAACAAAAGATCTACCATAACCACTTCATGTAAGCAAACTCTACAATGCTCTAAAGCTAACTGGAAGACCTAGAACGCTTCCTCTACTACCGTTTCCAAAACACAGCAGAATTCAATTATAATACTACATCCAATGTCCTCGAAATAGACCCCATGATTGATGTATTGACATCTTGCGTAAATTGTGCAATTGATAAAGCTATACCCAAAAAAAGTTAAAAAACTTCAACTTCGCTCAAAAATTCCTAATAATATTATATATTAGAGCTTATACAAATAAGGAACATTACGCAGAGGCACTGGATCAGAACTAGGCAACCTTTCTTTAAAGATAAATAAAATTATTTCAATCGTCTTATAAAACAGCAATTGTTTGAATTAAAAAATGCTAATTGGAATAGTAGGTAGAATCACACTAAGCCGTTTTGGAAAAATAACTAAATTTATTAAACACAGAAATCAATTTATTCCTAGTTTCCCCTACATTAACCAAGTATTCAATACTAAGGAAGAAAGAGTCCATGTTTTTAGTAAAGTCTTCGAAGAAAAGCATCATTTGACTGATTTGGTCTCAGATGCACATACCACTAAGCTTGTAAATAGATCTTACAACACGCTTGACAATTATATAACATCAGTAGAGCTGCCTGTCACTGTTGCAAATAGAAAACAAGTAGTTCGACCCCTTAAAACTAACATGTATCCTGGTCCAGATACCATACCAAACATTTGCCTAAGGAATTCTCCAAAATTAGCACTTCAATTTTTGGCCCTTATTTTCATTAATTGCTTAATCATAGGCTATTTTCCACTCAGATGAAAGGTAACTAATATTGTAGCGATCCACAAGCCTGAAAAACCTGCTGACTGTCCAGAAAATTTTCGACCAATCAACCTCTTGTGCGGCTTCTCTAAATTATTTAAGCGAACTTTAAAATCAATAAATTCGCACATCGATAGAAATAATGTTCTTCCATCAGTTCAATATAATTTTCGAGCTAACTAAAGCTGCGTGCATCCTCTCAACAAGCTTAAACTATTTGTTAACAATAAACTACACCTAAAAAACTCCGTCGGAGTGGTAACCTTAGATGTGCAAGCGGCCTTTGACACTGTGTGGCACAAAGGTCTCATTTAGCATTGGTTTACTCAAGTACCTTATCTACACCATGCTTTTTATCTGACAGATATTTTTGCGTGATTTTGGATGGAGTCAAATCAAATAAAAAATTGATAAGCGCTGGTGTTCCTCAAAGTTCAGTTTTAGGTCCTATTCTATATTTTTACCTATGATTCCTCCGGGCGCAGCCGCCGGCACATTACCTAAGAGGACCAATAAGCGGAAGAATAGATTAAGGCCACCCAAAAAGATCGCACCTTTTAAGACCATTCGGTCAAAAACAGCTCTGCAAATGTCTATAGATAGCAAGCAGGGCAGTACAAGCTGGAATAAGAGGCAAATGTCTGATGACTCGGTAAAAGTATCTGAGAAGAAGCGCAAAAGTTTAAGCTCTGTGCCTGTACTCCAGGTGGCGGTTATTGACAGATGTAACCTGGAAGGGAAGCTCTCTACTAGTAATTGGTAAATCATGAAAGCAGTCATTCTGAAGGCCATAAAGCATGCGATTGTATAAAAGCCTAAATCATTTATTGCCAAATTGATGGCATTAGATGGTCTAAAGACGTCAAGGTCGTGGCCTGTGCTAACGAGGAATCCCTGCGGTTTCTTAAGAGCATAGTAAGCGGCGTTAGTGAGCTTTTGGCTGCAAAGTAGGAAGCGATATCGACGGACCAAATTCCGGTGAAGGCTATCATGAAGTTTTGGGTACCGCCTCCTAACATCGAGGATGCGACCACGCTGAACCTCATTAATGCCCAAAATCTGGAGCAAAGAAGTTATGACTGTGCTTTCCTCAGAGGACGACCACGCGATAAGGACAGCATTAGACCAGAGGTCAACGCTCTTATCCTTACCAATGAGTGCCAGTTGAAACTGTGGTTGGGCAGAGTTAGAGCCATCATCTCACACCAAGATACCAGGACAAAAGGAGGAATTTAAGGTGGTGCAGATTAATCTGCATCACTCCATAGTCCCCTCTGAGAACTTGCTGCGGTTAATGGAGGATAAGATGGTTGACATGGCACTCGTCCAGGAACTTTGAGTCATGAGTGATAGGTGTATCGTGGTAAGAGATGGTATTAATGTTCTTTTCTCTTCTCGTTACAGCAACAAGGACCTCACAGTAGTAATATATAAGAGGAGGAACGGTAAGAGTCATTACATTGCTTCTGCTTACCTTCCATATGAAGAGGTTGATCTTCCACCGGAGAACATCAAAACCCTCGTTCAGCATGCTAAGAACGAGGGAATCGATGTGATTCTAGGGTGTGATGCAAACGTCCATCATGCCATCTGGGGAGCACGAATACTTAGAGGCGGGAAGAAATGCTGTTTGATAACATTCTATCTACGAATCTCTCGTAACAGAGGCAATCACCCCAATTTATAAAACAATAATCGGGCAAAAGTTATTGATATAACCCCTGGTTAGCTTTCCTTACCGATGGAGTTTCAGTTTGGAGGAAGGTGGCAACCACCAGATCCCACCTACTTTACCTCCACAAGGTGCAGAGAATAGCCTGCATGGGTGTTACCCGATCTCTTTGATCCACCCCCAAGCAGCACTGAAAGTCATTCTAGATCTGCTATTAGTAGGCATATGTCTCAAGGAGCGCAGTTAGACTTCGGGAACTGCGCCTTTTCAAGCTTGGCGTAACGGACTATATCACTATCCTGCAAGTAGTGGAGTTGCTAGCTGCGGGGTGAGAAAGTGACTACTGTGTGCCAGAACTAAAATGGAAGAACACTTTCAGTATTAGATTCCCGGAGAGAAATGATTGGAGGCAGGGTAACGCCATTAGGCAAGACGGCCTTTCAATCTATTCAGACGGCTCCCGTAACGAAGAAAGTACGGACACGGGAGGAGCGGACAGCCCAATTTTCCTTCCGTCTACTTACGTAGAGCACTGTGTTTCAGGCGGAGATCTAGTGGTCTGGTATGCGGCAAAGTTGACCAGAACCATTGGAGAAAAACTCTACGAACGTATCGATTTATGTTGCGAGCCAGGCTGATATTAAGGCTCTGTCCGCCCGTAGTATTAAGAGCAAAATCATCCATAGCACTGTTGATGCTCTTAATCTAGATAGACGGCACTCAAAAAAGATAATCTGGGTACCTTGCCATTCTGGGGTCTTAGGAAATTTGATGGCGGATAAGTGTGCCAAAAGGGGATCTGGTTTGCCCATCTCTCGGGCAGTTAAAAATGGAAGCAGACCCCTGCATGATATTTTATCGGAATTGGTAGCAGACACTAAGTAGGTAGCAGAGACGAAGTGGGCGAACGAGGCAGGGTGCTCTATCGCTTAAAAGCTCTGCCCTTCCTATCAGTCGAAAAAGACACCCGAACTCCTACACTTTAACAAGAAAAGGATTCAGATGATGACAGGAGTTTTAACGGGGGATTGTGCAAAATATGCTGCAAAATACTCGCCAGGAATTCTGTCGTAGCTGCCAAAACGAGGAAGAAGATGAAAGCATTCGGCACCTCCTTTGTGACTGCCCTGGACTACTCAGAAGGCGATCCCGGTTTCTTGGAAGATCCGTTTTTGAGGACTTGGGTAGTGTGACGAGAGTCCCACTGGGCGATCTGGCTTTTTTTTGTAGATTCTTCTAGCTGGTTTCACTAAACAGAATGACCATAACTATTTTCCATTCCCTTTCCTACTCATTTGTACCCTTGCTTCCCCTTGTTTTTCCCTTAACAGGCATCACAATCTGCCATACGACCCCTGACCTAAGTTCACCTAATCATATAATTTTATAGTCAATGCGTTTAGTTACTTGTTTCAATGCAAATAGTATTATGTTCGAAAATAAAAGCTTGTAGCTCACCCTTTTTAAGCTTGGATATTCCATGACAACTTATGATATTAAATTTAATTTAAATTTAAATTCAATTTTAAGATTGAAAGCGGATCTATATACAAATAGGCAAAGACAATAGTCTTACCCCCTTTTACGCATCTGTTTGTAAACCGATTTTCGTAAATTTTTTTTTTTTTTTGTTTAGTAACTACTAATTTTTTTTTTTTTTTTTTTTAAATCTTTAATTGTACTGTTATTATAAAACAACTTAAATTAAACTATATACAAAACAATAACAAAACAACTTATATTAACAAGTGGGAATAAAGTAACTACTAAAGAGTTGTATGGATATTGATAAAAAAAAATTTGACAAAAAGTGTTTCGGTCATTTTTAATAAATAACATCAAAAAATATACAACAAAGTTCGTTGATTCGCTAGCAAGGGCAAACACAACACAAATAATTGATCTTCATCTATCTCTCTCACTCTCTCATGCAATATAAGGCAACGTACGTGGTATACTAAAAACAAAAACCAGTAGCAAACACACAAGCATATTGCTTGAGAAGATATTGTAAGCGTATTGCTTGAGAAGGCATCGTATGCCTTTAATGATGTGCAAAGGGGGGAAGAGAAAAGAATGAAATGCAATTGATACATATTTTATATTTCTCCCCTGTGCTAAATGTAACAAATTTAAATAACTAAATTATACTTGACAGCCAAATAATATTTTCTTTTCTTAATCGGCGTCTGTTTACGTTTCTTATTCTTGGTATAATTGATTTAAACATCTTTACTTTCATTTATGTAAAAGCAACTATGTAGTATATTGCACTACACTTTAAAAGAAAATTGATTTAATTATTGACGCACAAAGAATTAACAAAAATATATGTTTTATAAAAGACGAACGTACATGTAAACATATGTTATGGACAGAATCGATATCCGACAGTTGATCTACTACTAATTTCAACATTTCACAAATTACAGTATGCTCAAAAAGTAGCATTTCGAGATAAACGCGTTTAAAGTTTTCAATATACTCACAAATTGGCTAATTAAAGAAAATATTTTCTCTTCTCTCGCGGCGAGTATGTAAGTTATTAACATGAAATAACTACACAATTTAAATCAAAAATCGTATTTTTTGAGTTGTAACGGTTTAGTTAAACAAGTGCAATATGTATATTATATATTGTATGTACATATGTAACTAATATCGAAAAAATATGGACTTTCCACTTTGCTTTAATAATAATGGTTAATGAAAAACGTTTTCTCGCAAAAACAATTACGGTAGTGTAGGTTTTTTAAAAATTTTTTTTTTGCAGTTACTAACATTAGAAATTCTAAGTTATTAGCACTTTTTGAACTAAATAGAGTAGATACAAATGCTCATTTATATCTTTATATAGAAATACCAGTTCATTATGTTTGGCATGATAGGGAAAAAAAAATGGAAAAACGATCGCGTGGAGAAGATAAAATTATTTCCCGTATGTATGTGGTATCCCCTAAAGAAATTGAACCTTTCATTTAAGAATTTTATTACTACATGTTACTACGTGTTTGTGCTTCGAAGACCTCAGAACGTATAATGAATGATGTTGTTAATAATACATTTGTAGACGTATGCTGTTTGGTCTTGTCTCAATGCATGACATGACATTTCATATGACTAACATAGCATACTAACAGCACAAAACATAGATAACATTACATAGCTGTTTGGTTATACGTTTGATCGAACTATCGTTGTATGTTCGAACTTCGATCAACAACACATATCATAAGTTAAGCGATGAAAATGAGGTTGCCTCCGTGGCTGAGTGCATAGAACAGGTGTCTCGTAGTGCGCTCCAAGTGGGTTCGAATCCTGCCCAAGGCAATATTTTCCGCTTACTTATGACATACAATTTTTAATTTGAATTTAAATAATGGCACGAAAAAGCTCGTGGCCAAACATATGCCATGCAAGATGTATGGCATCCGACGACAATGAATGGAAGCAGTGTTTGGAGGAAGCCAAAAACTTCCAATCATCCAAACAAATGAAAGATTTATTCGGAATAATATGCGCATTAGACATGCCAACAAGCGCCATATTATTATGGAATGAATTTAAAACATATTTAAGTGCAAAGAATTATCATATTAATACGGCATATAAGTGTGCACTTATGGAAATTGAAGATATATTAATTGTTCACAATTTAAGTTGTGAATCATTTGTTCTACCAGTTCCGAATGAATTGCCAGTTATTCATACAGAAAATGCGATTGATATTGCAGAAGAAGAAAAAGATTCTTTCTGTATTATACAAGTGCAAATGTTGAACAAAAAAATTTGATTGATCGTGTCATACGTGAAGTGCAATATCATGAAACAAGTTATAATGTTTTCTGCAATTATACACAAACTAAAATCTTTGAACATTCGTTGTATTGTAACTGCTTTCAGTGGTATTGCTGCAACATTATTGATTGGAGGAAAAACATTCCATAATGCGTTCAAATTGCCAATACCAGTGTTAGAGAATAATATCCCAAATGTTACTTCAATTAGATCTAAAGGTCGGTTTATTAATTCAGTAGATTTGATTTTAATATTGTAGATAAAATATGTATGTGCCCAAAGAATGTATTAAGAATTATAGATTAATTTTAAAGAGGTTTAGAAACCGATTCAATTTAAAAAATACACTATTTGCTGCTAAAACCAATTTTTTGAGTGGTGATTTTAGACAAATTTTACCGGTTGCTCCACACGGGACACGCACTAATTTGATTGAAAATTGTATAGTTACCTGGAATCAATTTATTTCATTTCATCATGTTAGTTTAACGCAAAATATAAGACCTAGACCAAATGAAATCGGGTTCATTCAGTTTTCGAATAAACTTGAGTATGGTGAATTAAGAAATTATCCTGAGCTCGGTAAAGATATTATGGAATTGCCACCGCAAATTATTGGGAATATAGATAACATAGTTAATGACGTTTATGGTAATATTCCTGAAACTATTTTATCAAAACAAATCCTTAAAACGATTATTTTAGCACCGAGAAATGATGCTTGTGGTTTAATTAACGCCTAGGGGAACCCGCGGCCGACACAATCGACTGCATTTTAGAAAAAAACATTGGTTTTTTAAGTGCTAACAACTTCTCTTTAAACAATGTTCTTTGTGAAATCTCTACTACCGCATAATAAATAGCCCTGATCTGATGTCTCAGACACAATCCATTGAATGACCGAACTCTACTGACGGCAACATACAATTGTCCGTGACTAATGTATTTTTTATTTCATAATTTATTTATAGTCATTCCAAAGTGGAATGATTGGAAATTGAGTTCTTTGAAATTTAAACGGTGAAAAAGTTCCCGACTAATTCAAATGAATACAGGGAATTAAAATTCGAATATTACGCGCTACACCTGTTAACACCTCGCAATCTATTGAGTTTCGGTGCAGGCGTTTTACGCGTATGCGTAATGATTTTCCTGTATTTTAATTCCGTATTAATAATACAATACATTTTTCTTTAAAAATCATTTTATAGGGGGGCAGACCACTAAGTGAATGGAGGAATTTACCATGACTACTGTTAGTACTGTTATTTGAATTTTCTAATAATGGAATTGATAATTTGAACACATTGTGTAAGGTCCTCCTAAGAGAGTAAAAGCGTTACCGGCTGTGGGTATACAACGAAATGTAATGAATTTAATTTACGAATGATTGCTATTTGCAGGTAACTTTTCCCACAACCTGCGTGAGGTATTATGAGTCTGAAGAATATCATCAATTATTAGATGAGTTCGATTATGAGAAATATCCTGACTGTAGTCTATAAGAAAATCTTCACTCATATCATCTTTGAATTCATTCTATAGAACTAACACATTCGCTGGAACATTCAAACCACAAATAAACCCAAATAACTCTCGCAATTGTCTTGGAGAATTAGTGTGTTTTACTTCATTTAAACATTCACGCCATTCGTTGTCTTTCGATGCAATCCCCCGCGCGAGTAACATATGAGCCCTCCCTCTAGGAAACATAACTCAAGTATATGTCCGTCTGTGTTAAGAAAGAATGACATACAAGTCTCATATTTAAATATGTCTGCATGTAAGAGAATGTCACATATAAGTGCTGACCCATAAATTTAGTGAAAAGGAAAATTGTCGCAACGTTTGTAAAATTAGACAGCACTTTAGACATGGTAGGCAAACCCGGAAAAATTCGTAATCAAAAGTGAATTGGTGACCTAAATAATAAATTATATTGAGTTAAGTAGGGAAGCTAAACCTGGGTGGTAACGAAAAAATAAACAAGTAGATGGAATTTGAAGTGATTATTGGGACAATGAACGTAAGTAACAGAAATGGGTTAAACAAAAGAACTATAGGAAAGAAAAACGTATAAAAGGGCAATGCTTAATGAATGGAATCGGCTGGTGTTGGAATGGAATTTAGTGTGGTTCTAAACTAAACCTTTAATGTAACTCAAATAAATTGATTAAAAGACTTATATTAATTGAAGTGAAGTAACTCTTATAAATTAATTAAACAACTTACATGTATTTAAAATTAAAAGTAAATAAACTCAAATAAAGTGAACAAACCATCTTAATAACTTGCCGTGTTTTCCTGGTAGCCCCAGCCCAATAAGAGTATAAGAAATAACTACCAAAATTCTCCTTTAAGCGACATCAGTATAAGAAGAGACACTGATTTCGCATTCGGTAGGATATTAAGGAACAATATCCGCAAAGAACCAACACAAAATCATTATGGAACAATTAATCGCAGCATTCACGGAGACGCAGACAGCAGTGCGATTATTAGCACAACTACATGCAAACGTATTGGCTAACCCTGTTGCTAACAGGGAGGGACAATTAACGGAGATCAAGCATCTAGCACCATTTGATGGGAAGAGTCCAACAAAAATAGCAGCGTTTATTCAAAGCGTAGAGTACTACCTCAGCAGAATGGGGGTCGAAAACAACAGGAGAGCAGCAGTAGCTAGTATATACCTGGAAAAAGTGACAGGAGAAGCTAAAACGACTATTCTACATATTCGGGAGTACGACAACTGGGAAATCATCAAGGAAGCATTAAGGAGAAGATATCTACCTGATGTAAAAGCAGAACAACTAATGGAGAGGATAAGCCGAATCAAAGCAAAAACTGTAAGTGAATTTATAGAAAAACTTCAATATTTTATGAACAAGGCAGATGAGCTTAAGGTTTATTATAGAAATGAACGAATAGATTTAGCAAAAGTCGAATCATTAACAAGAAGTACAATTAGAAGAGTAACACAGGGCGCATTACCTTATTCTATAAAAAAATTTGCACACTTATGAACAAATCATGGAAGAATTACATTCAATGGAGTTTGAGAATAACTGCATGGAACCAGAGTAGAAAATGTTTGAGAATAAAAAGATGGAAAGTCAATGTAATTGGAAAAATAATTACGGAGAGCAGCGACAATATAATTACAGACACCAGCGAGACAATTATAACACTAACCCCAATCAATATATAAATAACGACAGATATAACCACTTAGAAGAAAATAGTAACTCATCACAATCCTGTCGGAACAGGACTAACAACTTCCAAAGAAATAATAACAACTACAATAATAACAGAAACTATGGTAATCCAAACACATATCCAGCAAATCAGATTAATAAAAATATCACAGAGGTTGAGGAACATGTACAAGAAGATACTCAAGAAAACTGTAGGGATACAGAAGTTAATAATATTTTTATCAACTAGCCTCGGGAAATAATGTAATATCAATAATACAAATAACCATACAAATCAAAAAATATTTAGCACTAGTAGATACAGGGGCAATAAATGACAGCCTAGTTAGCCAAAAATAAAGGACTTCGAAAAGAAAAAAATTAAATCTATCTCATTCACAACAATAAATAAAAGAAATTATTTCACAGAAGAAATTCATACACCATGTCCAAATGAATTCAAACTTGAGGAAAGAGCAAGATGTAGGTTGAGAGTCCACCATTTGGGTCAGACAGAAAGTATCAGTTCATCGTTGAAACTGATATACTCCAATACATAAAAACCAAGATCGTCTTGGAAGAACAGAAAATTCTTTTAAAAATACAACAATACCATTTAAGAAAAATAACTGTTCTAGAAATTAGAGCTGATCAAGAACTTAGGAAAATGATACATATAAAGCAATTAAATGACGATAAAAGAAAGAAATTGGACAAACTATTATGGAGATATAGGACATTATTCTTTAAAGAAGGAGATAAACTTACCCATACTCATGCAGTAGAACATGAAATAAGAACAACAACGGAGGAAGAAATAAATGCGAAATTTTAAAGATATCCACAAAAATATGAGAGGCTAGAACTCAAATTTCCGAAATGGAAAAACAAGGGATAAAAAGAAAAAGTAACTCTAGATATACAAGTCCACTAAAAGTAATTCCGAAAAAAATAGATAATTCAGGAAAACAAAAATACCGATTGGTAGTTGACTACAGAAAATTAGACGATATCACAATAGATGAAAAATTCCCTCTACCCAATATAGATTCAATATTGAATAAGTTAGGAAGAGCTAATTATTTTTCAACTATTGATTTAGCCAAGGTCTATCATCAAATCGTAGTAAGAGAAGAGGACAGATGTAAAACAGCATTCCTCATGGGATGTATGAATTTGTTAGAATGCCTTTTGGACTAAAGAATGCTCCTGCAACGTTTCAACGACTAATGAACGATGTGCTAAGAGAGTATATAAATAAAATTTGTGTTATTTATTTAGATGATATCTTAATTTTCATTGTGTCGTTACAAGAACATATAGATAATATGAATAAAATATTCAAAGCTTTGAAAAACCATAATTTAAAAATTCAAATAGATAAATGTAGTTGTTAGGTCATCTTCTAACTCAAGACGGATTAAAACCAAATCCATAAAAAATTAAAGCAATTCAGCAAAAAAAAACTTCCAAGAACGGAAACTCAAATTAAAAGTTTCTTAGGATTGACAAGTTATTATAGGAAATTCATTCGAGGTTACGCTCAAATAGTCCAATAACTAAATTTTTAAAGAAGGACGAAAACATAAATCCAATGGATCCAAATTTTATAAATGCTTATTATACAACATTTTGAGGTACTTAGATTTTGTAAAACCATTTGTGTTAACGACGGACGCATCTGATGTTGCCGTACTTACACAGGAAAATCATCCAATTTGTTATGCATCACGAACTTTAAATCATCATAAACGAATTTTAAAATTTACAAATGCAAGAATTAAGCAATAGAGTACAAATAGATTTACATCTCACAAAACCAAACTCACATACAGGAGACATTGAGAGATTCCATAACTCTTTAGCAGAAAAATTTCGTATAATCAAAGAGGAGCAGCCTGAACTTTTACCAAAACGTATCATACAGTTAGCAGTAAGGTATTACAATGAAAGGGTACTAAGCACTACCCAAACCACACCCAAGAAAATGCAAAACAGGGAGATAGACTTTAACAAAATAAGAGATATTTTAATGAAGAAAAAAATCCAAAGAATAAACAAACTAAATAAAAACAGAGAAGAGTATCATGAAAGCAAAGAAGAAGGCCTGATAAAGAACTATAAACCCGTAAAACATAAGAAACAACCAAATGATGAAAAAACAAACCTTAGAAATATTCATACAAGCAATATTAAAAGAGCATACAAATTTACAGACTCTGATCTTATGCATGTTTCTAATAACACTGGGACAAACGAATGCTAACATAGACATACAAAAGATCCAGGAACAATCCGGCTATGTTAAAATTAATACTAATAATACCTAAGTTAATACACAATCTGATTTAATAGTACATATAATAGATACAGAGAGATATACATATAATAGATACAGAGGAATTAATTCAAACAGTACAAATAATAAAAGATAATACGGACAAACCGATTATATACATTACGAAACAGAAACAATACTTTACAATACAGTAAAAGGCAGACAATAACGCCCAAAAATAGAGCCAGACGAGGACTGATCAATATAGTGGGACATGCTACAAAATATCTTTTTGGAACAATGGAACAGTACAGATCAAGAAGATATTTTAAATCATTTTAATCAAGTAGATACTAACATACATAATATAATTACTAATCAAAACCAACAAGTAAAAATTAACGACCAATTACAGAAAACGATACAACTAATACAAAATACAGTAAGTAAAGACCAAAGTGAAATATAAGTGATCTACACTTGAATCATGTTGATTCGACAATAACTAACATAATGATACAAATTATGTACCGGTCACAAAACACTCGGTAAGTATTAAGAATGCAGATTATGCTGATTACAATTATATTACAATTTTAAGAGCGAAAACAATTTATTGAGGGAGTTGTCCAGTCTTTGTAGATAATGGTCCTCGGCAATACATTTGTGCGTTAATAAATAGGTAAAATAGGAAAGAGGTATCGTGAGACACCCGTGTAGAGCGCAGCTCCATTCAGAACAAATTTTTTAATTTTTATTTTTATTTATTGAAAAGTTTATTTTGTAATATTCTTTTTTTGATTCATTTTTATTATTATTATTAAATGCTGTTAATTTTAATTGTTGCTTTACTTTTAGTTTGTTGATCATTATCATCATCATGTTTATTTGCTGATCATTATCATCATTGTGTTTATTTGTTGATCATTATCATCATCATGTTTGCAAAACGTAATCATTTCATTGTTACTTATTTATATTTGTATTCTGATAGGCCACAGCAAAGTGTGGCTGTGCAAAGCTAGTAATTTATATTTACACAAAACAAATTAAAACAATCATTTTCAGTAAAAAAAAAAAAATATTCTCAATGCAGGACTCGAACTCCATGCTCTCGGTTTTCCAGTCCTACTCTATAACCACTACGCCACGCAGACATTTTAATTGTCTTTGCTTAAATAGCGCCAATATATAAAAAAAAAAACAATCATTTTCAATATCAAAATCAAACTCACTCATGCCGTAACGCACATAAAAGAGCTATGCTCTAAAAAAGAACCATTCAACAGTTTGAAAAGCACTACAGCTGTCGACTGTTTAACCCATTAAAATCCAATACCCTTTTTATTCTCTCAACGCTCCCTTTCACCGACATCATTTTTTCTTTTACAATGCTCTCTCATTTACGCCTTCACGAAGTATGTACACTGGCTCCAACGAATAATCGGACAAGGGTTGTGATTATAATTTTTATAATAAAATGGGTAAATTTCTTATAAAAACGAAATCTTTTTTAGTGTATATTTATTGTTCAACATCTGATCTTTAATAACAACAACAAAAACAAAAACAATAAAGCAAGAATAACGGAAAAATTCATGATAATAACAAAAAAGTCATTTCTAAGTGTTCAACGAATAATCGGACAAATGAAGAATGAGAGAAGAAACTACCGTTATTCTGTAGAAATGTACTCTTTGTTGATTTTTGCTGTTTGCTTTTACTTCATATTTGCATTTAATAACAAGAAGATGCAATTTAAAAGTATTATTTTGAAATGGCTCCAAATGGTAAACCAGCATCGTTGGACATAAGGTAATTAATTGCAAAATTAAATGGTGAAGGAAAAAACACTAAGAGAAATTGCTGAAATTGTTGGAAAAAGCAAATCTACTGTCCACGATATCATAAACAGATATCAAAATGAGCAAAGATTGCATTACAAAAGTAGAAAGGGGCACGGTAAAATACTTAGTATAAGAGAGGAGCGATCAATTCTGAGGGAAGTAAAACAAGATCCCTTTAAAACCGCTAAGGATTTGCAAACTTCTGTGAAAAACATGAGTGGAAAAGATGTTTGCTTAAATACTATTCACAACACATTACACAAAGATGATTATCATGGAAGAGTGACAAAGAAGAACCCATTTATAAGCCAGAAGAACAAAGCATTAAGAGTGAAATTTGCGAAAGAATATTTGTTGAAGCAGGAAGATTTTTGGAATACGGTAAATCATTACTTTTTATGTTAAAAACACTTTTAACTTTTGATTTAAAGGTTCTTTTTACTGATGCAAGCAAATTTAATTTGCATGGATCAGATGGCAAGGTGTATGTTTGGAGGAAGCCTAACGTAGGCTTTTTACCCAAAAACACCAAGACCACTTTTAAACATGGAGGTGGCTCTATAATGGTTTGGGGCTGTATGTCCAGTGCGGGGGTGGGTAATTTGCATTTCATAGATGGTAGAATGGATAAATTTGTCTACCTCAACATTTTAAAACAGAATGTTAAGCAAAGTGCAGAAAAGCTAAACATTCTAAGTAACTTTGCATTTTACCAAGATAATGATCCCAAGCATACTTCGGAATTAGCAAAGCTTCGGTTGATCTATAACTGCCCCAAACTGCTGCAGACACCTGCCCAGAGTCCGGATCTCAATGTTATTGAACATCTGTGGGAAGAACTTGGTAGGCGAGTGCACCGGAAAAAATTCAACTCATTGGCAGACTTAAAAGATGGATTGATGCAGGCATGGCATTCTATTCAGCCTGAATTATGCAAAAAATTGGTAGCATCTATGCCAAGACGATTACAAGCACTCTTGAAAGCTAAGGGCTATGCGACAAAATATTAATTTTTAATTTTTATAATGTTTTTTTTAAGTCAAATTTAGTGTCCGATTATTCGTTGAACACTTAGAAATGACTTTTTTGTTATTATCATGAATTTTTCCGTTATTCTTGCTTTATTGTTTTTGTTTTTGTTGTTGTTATTAAAGATCAGATGTTGAACAATAAATATACACTAAAAAAGATTTCGTTTTTATAAGAAATTTACCCATTTTATTATAAAAATTATAATCACAACCCTTGTCCGATTATTCGTTGGAGCCAGTGTATGTGTGAAAAAGGCAAATATAGGCAAGTGCTCATTTTTATGAAATAGTTGGACAGAGCAGACGTGGGCGGATGGCATGCGAATTATTCGTAAAGTATCGACAGTATCCGTCATCGACATTGTTGTCCGCACAACTGTTCACCTGGAAGAATAACAAGAAAGGATGAACACATGTATACGAAATGACTGATGTTACATGCATAACCGTGTCGGGGTCCTATTACGTGAGTGACCTGCGCGCTTCTCTTCTCTACAGACGCTCGGTTGACAATCGGTTACTTGTTCTTAAGCTTTTCGTAAAAACACACATCAGTAAAGCATATTTTATCTCTCTTACTCATGCATAAACATTCATTCTGTACGCTGCAAACGAACAAGCCAATGTGCAATGTGTAACCCCCATCAACGTCTCTCCATAACATCATCACATTTCATTACCATAACGTTTTTGAAGTAACTTACACGTCGCTAAAGATATTCCATTTCAAAAATAACGAAAACACATAGGAACTATAAAATATTTTATATTAATATTAGTCGCAGGCCTTATACCTAGCACTCTTTAAACTTAGGTTATACATATATTATAAGTAACTACAAATGTATATTCTTTACATAGTGTAAAGCAAATGCGAAATTTCAAGATGTTCGAAACTGATTACTTCTAAACCACGCAACGTATTTTGATACGGTCTTCACTGTTAATTAAAGAATTTTCTTCGAAAGGTTTGCATGTACATATGTACATTTATTCAATAATAACAATATCTTATTAATTTTCAGTCACAAAACATATACATTTTTGCAACTACATTAATTTTAAAGGTAAGCTCTGACCAAACAAATATTTGCGCAAATGTTATATTGGTTGGCAACGATACAAATTGCAACAACAGTGTTGCGCAACGAATGGATCAAGAAGATTTGTTACATCCCCATAACTTCTACAAACAGCCTTTCAAAACTGCTATTGAGAGCCAGGAACACACGACTCTAATATCGTAATCCATGTAAATAAAGTGCCTGCTGGAGAACACATCGACCGTTATAATGAACCATCTACGAGTGAAGTTGCAGTTTTGATAGCTGGACAACAATTTTATAAAAGAGATATTGTATTGCACAATTGCGACGACAACTTGAACAGAATATCTGAGTTACACAGATCTTATGACTTCTTACAGTATCCTTTGATGCTATGTCGGGGATAAGACGGATATGCTATAAATACTAATCAGTGACAATTAACAAATCACAAGATCAAACATTCAACGTTGTGGGATTGGACCTGAGCATTGAGTGTTTTTCGCATGGACAGTTATATATAGCTATTTCGCGCGTCACTTCAAGACAAAATCAGTTCATATTGAGTAATGACAAGAAAGCTGTAGACGTATTATTTTTTTATATATTTATTTATTTATTTATAAACAGTTTGAATGCACTTGAAAATATATACATACAAACTAAAGCAAAATATGAAGCTATAGCTACGATGGCCTTAAGCTAACTTACTAGTTACTACTTATTTATAAGGTTTAATGAGATGAGTATAGGAACTTATTATATTAACACTAGCGTTACTCGGCGTGCGTTGCTACACCACCTATCCAATAATTGGGTGTTTCTTTTAAAAAGCTTTGTTGTAAAATGTGTAATTAATAATTTACGTGAATTGTTTGGATTTCTGATGATCACCCGTAAGAAGAGAGTGAAGTGGTTCAGGTGGAGGGAGAATTTCTTCTAATTTGACTTTTCCTTGTAAGCCTTTCACATGCGTTTCAATACGTCCTTGAATTTCAATGCCAAGCAATGTTCACACACTACTGACATAGTACCTATTGATACTATACGATCGTCCCTGTAAGAAATCGAAGGATCGTAATTCATGGCAGAATTTTCTTTATTTACCCATGAATTAGTAATTCGTGCTGATGATTCTCTCTCTCTCTCTCTCTCTCTCTCAGCTCTATATCTATCCCGAGCCTGACTGAGGAAAGCCTAACGTTCCGTTGACGATTCTTCATCTCTTGCTGAACGTACTCTTTTGGCATTCACTGTACTACGACCTATGTTCGAACGACGACGTCTTCTAGACATGACTATATAATTTCTTGATAGTAATAATCAGACTTAAATAAAAAAAATCTAAAATTATATTTGAAGAAACTTTGCTGTGTAAATAATGAGAAGCTGGAATATTGTAGTGACATGGAAATGCTTTTTCCATGAATTATAACACTATGCCAACTACATTAATTTTAAAGATAGGCATATAGGTATATGTATAGTGAAAATAACAGTATTTCTCCACTATTTAATGGATGTTATTGAAAATATAAACCTTTCTCTTCAATCACTCTATCTATTAAAAAAAACCGCATCAAAATACGTCGCGTAGTTTTAAAGATTTAAGCGAATATAGGAAAAAAGCGACTTTGTTTTATAATATGTAGTGATGAAGTTACATATCTAGAACTAGAAATCTTATTAATTTTATTATTATTTTAAATTGCTTATTTATTTATATACATATTTTATTTTTTTAAATTTGATTAAACAATTGTTGAGATTCTTTCAAAAATGAATTAATTTGTTGATGTTGTCGTGGGTTGGGTTGGTTAGGGAATGTATGGGGTCAGAGGAGGGGAAGTGTTGGAATCTGTAAGAATTAAAGTGTGGGCAATCAGATACGATATGATGGGCGGTTAGTGTGGCATTTAGTTTACAGTGATTGCAAATATTACTTAGGGAGTGATCAAAAAGGTGTTTGTGGGTTCATTTGGTGTGTCCAAGGCGAAGTCTAGTAAACTTACAAATGTCTCGACGATTCAAGGATGGGTCCAAAGTGATGTCCGTACTGTTTAAGTGATTTTTTGTTTGTGTTAATATATTTGTAATGGGGATTAGTTAGATACCAGAATGATTCGAACTCGAACTTTGAAAAAAAGTCACAATGTATTTTTATACTCTTCACGGAAGTAAATAGTATTATAAGTTTGTAACAGGCAGAAGCAGACAAAAAAAAAAACACATAAAATATATATATTCTTGATCAGCTCGATTAGACGAATTAATTAAACCATATGCGCCTGTCCGTCTGTATGTATGCAAACTACAACAACAAACCTCTCACATCATATTTTGCAGTACACAGAGCTACCAAACTAATAAACAATAAAGTTCTAAGCATATCCTCACTTCGTGATAACAGCTTGCTATTATTTGTTGAAAACGTAGCAATTGCCGAAAAGTTTATCAACACCAAAAAACTTCATGGCATCTGTAAAACTAAATACGAATATCACGGCAATCTCAATCAGCGCAAAGGCACCGTTTATGCACTCTATCTCAACAATATTCCAGAAGAAGAAATTCTAGTAGAACTAAAATCGCAGGGAGTAGTAGGGGTATTCAAATACACCAAACAAGTCGACAATAAATCCGTCCCAACTGGAGTTGTACAACTGACATTTGATTTATATAATCTTCCAGGCAAGATAAATATTTCCTGGAATACAGTCCGTGTCAGAGAATATATACAATATCCAATGCGTTGCAAAAATTGCCAATTGATCGGCCACACAGGTAAATTCTGCAAAAACCAAACTATGTGTGAAATATGCAACCTTGTACCTCATGAACCATCCGCCTGCACACGTACTCAATGTGCTAATTGCGAAGGAAAAAGTTCAGCCAACAATAAAGACCGTCCAAAATATGTAGAAGCTCGAAAAATACTACAAATTAAAACCAAAGAAAAATGCTCAATGTACGAAGCCAAATCAAAATTCTAGCAAAAAGCCACTCAACCTCAACAAACAACACAATCGTACTCTGAAGCTGCCTCTATTTTAAATTTAAAGAAGAACAAAAACATAAAAACACAAGATGAAAACTAAAAAGTAAGTACGAGTAAATGAAGCAACTGTCAAAACTAACACAGCACATTACAACTAAACGGAAAAAAGAACAATGATGAAAAACCAACAACGTCACTTAAATCAAAAATTCATAATAATCCGAGCAACAAAACAACAAAACAAAATTTTGTAACAAAACAACAAACAAAAATTGCGCCAATGGAGTATGAATCAACATACAACACAAACAATATAACAAAAAATTATAAACAAAAGATTAACAACTCAAACGAAGATATTGTCGATCTCTCTGATACAAAGAGCGAAGACAGTATTGATGGAGAATTATAATCTCGCCTGTCAATCCCCCCCACACGTCAGACGTAGTCACCTACGTAATGACTGGCCTCATCGTAGTTTAGCACTGCAATTGGTGTGGTGGGAAAGGTAGAGAAACAACAAGAAGAGAACAACTGAAGAAGGGACAACACATACTTAATATACTTATTAATTGTCTAATTATCTTATTCACCTT
The DNA here is from genome assembly GCA_037043295.1 of Amiota minor. NCBI lineage: Eukaryota > Metazoa > Arthropoda > Insecta > Diptera > Drosophilidae > Amiota > Amiota minor. The sequence continues at coordinate 29,497 of JBAMAW010000357.1, forward strand.
ATGACTTTTAAAATTATACAGTGGAATATGAACGGTTACACTAACAATTATTACAGTCTTTCTCTTCTATTAAACAAGTACAAACCAAACATAGTAGCACTTTAAGAAACTCACATGCATAACAACTACACACTTTTTTATACACCAAATAATTACATTTTATACCACATTAATGACATTGACCAAAATTCGCCAAAAGCCAATAGAGGAATAGCGTTCCTAATTTCCAAAAACATAGAATATTAAATTATTAATATCAATTCTAACATTCTAGCTGTAGCAGCTGAAATCAAATCTGTAACTCCATTCATAATAATAATTGTACATCTAGGAGACTTTAACTCATGGCACACATTTTGGGGTTCTAAATCCAACAACCAAAGAGGTAGTGTTAATGAAATTTCATACAAAACAGTAATTTAATAATACTGAACAATGTTGATCACACCCACTACACAACTACATTTACCAATGTAGACCTCACATTCTGCTCCCCTCCACTCAATCTAAACGCCACATGGTCAGTCGCAGACAATTTGTATGATAGCGACCATTTTCCCATCTTTTGCAGTCTTTTCAAGGGCACTCACAACCACACGAGGGGAAAAACTCACAAATACAACCTTAAGTTAGAAAATTGGGTAAAATTCCAAGCACAAGTAGTCAAAGAAATAGCTGACCTTAAATTCACTAACAACACCAACCAAGGAGCCGCCAAATTTCTTAAAATTATTAAAAGTTGCGCAAATCTGTCTATACCTATAACCAGTCCCAGTAAAACTTCATTAAAACCAGTATACTGGTGGAATAGCAGTTTAGCATTCCTAAAAGCAGCAAGGAGACATCATCTAAATCTTTTAAGGAAATATCCTAACTCTTTAAACATGCTCAACTACAAAAAAGCCAATGCAATTTTTAAACGCGAAGCAATATTAGCACAAAGGAGAGCTTTCGCTAATTTCACTAAAGACATCAATCCTAACTCCAGCTCTACAACACTTTGGAATAAAGTACACATAATCTCAGGTGTCCGAAAAGTTACAAATATACACTCTATTGAGACCCCAACAGGGCACACATACGATTCACTTACAATAGCCAACCTATTTAGTCAAGCATGGTCGCAATACTCTCATGACTCTAATTTTTCACAAGAATTTATAAACAATAAAACTACTTTCATGGCACCAATACCCTGTAATCACACTATAAAACCTAAAGCAAAACTTATCGAATCGCAAATAACAACAAAAGAACTTAAATTCTGCCTAAATAGTCTGTAAGGTAACACACCAGGACTCGACAGTATTCCATATGAAATTCTTAAACATTTGCCATCAATCGGCTTAAATAAACTAACAGAGCTATACAATAAAATTCTAGACACAAGCATATTTCCTCAACAATGGAAGATAGCGACAATAATCCCAATCAACAAACCCAAGAAAGCCAAAGATAGCATAAATGGGTACCGACCAATATCGCTACTACCATGCATTTCAAAAGTCTTAGAAAAAATCATCGCCAGACGTATTATGTGGTACCTCTATCAAGAAAATCTATTATCACCTCATCAATTCGCTTACAAGATAAATAGAAGCACTACTGATGCTCTGCTAGTTATTGACGATTACATATGCAAAAGTCTCTCCACACGAAATCATGTCTTCATCCTATCCATAGATATGGAAAAAGCCTTTGATAGAGTAGGTATACACTGCATCCTTAAGCAACTAGTTGAGTGGAAATTAGGACCAAATATTTTAAATTTCGTGCGTAGCTACATGACCAACAGATGGTTTAGGGTCAAGGTAAATAACTCTTTATCGAGAGTGGAGAAACTCCATAATGGTATCCCCCAAGGATCACCATTGTCGGTAGCTATCGTTTTGATCGCCTTTAACAAACTTAACGTTCTGATAAGCTCAAACAAATTTTTCATGCATACTATGTACGCTGACGATCTCTGCCTTATTTTCAAGCCAACCAATAATTACAATATTCAAATAAGTTCAATAATTTCTGAAATAGTAACTTGGTGTGACTTTAGTGGTACTAAAATTTCCAATGAAAAATCTACTCACACTAATGTAGGAAAAGAAACTGTACTTTCATTGAAATCACTATTAATAACACAATAATACGTAAATCTAAGTATCTCAATATATAAGGTTAATTTTTGATATCAAATACTCATGGAACGAGCATGTACATTCACTTGTAAAATCACTTCATCCA